>CAXITT010000010.1:202448-219480 GCA_964033795.1 Lymnaea stagnalis
TGTGTTACAGAAATGAACACACACTGTGTTACAGAAATGAACACACACTGTGTTACAGATATGAACACACACTGTGTTACAGAAATGATCACACACTGTGTTACAGAAATGAACACACACTGTGTTACAGAAATGATCACACACTGTGTTACAGAAATGAACACACACTGTGTTACAGAAATGAACACACACTGTGTTACAGAAATGAACACACACTGTGTTACAGATATGAACACACACTGTGTTACAGAAATGAACACACACTGTGTTACAGAAATGAACACACACTGTGTTACAGATATGAACACACACTGTGTTACAGAAATGAACACACACTGTGTTACAGAAATGATCACACACTGTGTTACAGATATGATCACACACTGTGTTACAGAAATGAACACACACTGTGTTACAGATATGAACACACACTGTGTTACAGATATGATCACACACTGTGTTACAGATATGATCACACACTGTGTTACAGATATGAACACACACTGTGTTACAGATATGAACTTACACTGTGTTACAGAAATGAACACACACTGTCTTACAGATATGATCACACACTGTGTTACAGATATGATCACACACTGTGTTACAGAAATGATCACACACTGTGTTACAGATATGATCACACACTGTGTTACAGAAATGAACACACACTGTGTTACAGATATGATCACACACTGTGTTACAGATATGATCACACACTGTGTTACAGAAATGAACACACACTGTGTTACAGATATGATCACACACTGTGTTACAGAAATGATCACACACTGTGTTACAGATATGATCACACACTGTGTTACAGAAATGATCACACACTGTGTTACAGATATGATCACACACTGTGTTACAGAAATGATCACACACTGTGTTACAGATATGATCACACACTGTGTTACAGAAATGATCACACACTGTGTTACAGATATGATCACACACTGTGTTACAGAAATGATCACACACTGTGTTACAGATATGATCACACACTGTGTTACAGAAATGATCACACACTGTGTTACAGATATGATCACACACTGTGTTACAGAAATGATCACACACTGTGTTACAGATATGATCACACACTGTGTTACAGAAATGATCACACACTGTGTTACAGATATGATCACACACTGTGTTACAGAAATGATCACACACTGTGTTACAGATATGATCACACACTGTGTTACAGAAATGATCACACACTGTGTTACAGATATGATCACACACTGTGTTACAGAAATGATCACACACTGTGTTACAGATATGATCACACACTGTGTTACAGAAATGATCACACACTGTGTTACAGATATGATCACACACTGTGTTACAGAAATGATCACACACTGTGTTACAGATATGATCACACACTGTGTTACAGAAATGATCACACACTGTGTTACAGATATGATCACACACTGTGTTACAGAAATGATCACACACTGTGTTACAGATATGATCACACACTGTGTTACAGAAATGATCACACACTGTGTTACAGATATGATCACACACTGTGTTACAGAAATGATCACACACTGTGTTACAGATATGATCACACACTGTGTTACAGAAATGATCACACACTGTGTTACAGATATGATCACACACTGTGTTACAGAAATGATCACACACTGTGTTACAGATATGATCACACACTGTGTTACAGAAATGATCACACACTGTGTTACAGATATGATCACACACTGTGTTACAGAAATGATCACACACTGTGTTACAGATATGATCACACACTGTGTTACAGAAATGAACACACACTGTGTTACAGATATGATCACACACTGTGTTACAGAAATGATCACACACTGTGTTACATATATGATCACACACTGTGTTACAGATATGATCACACACTGTGTTACAGATATGATCACACACTGTGTTACAGAAATGATCACACACTGTGTTACAGATATGATCACACACTGTGTTACAGAAATGAACACACACTGTGTTACAGATATGATCACACACTGTGTTACAGAAATGATCACACACTGTGTTACAGATATGATCACACACTGTGTTACAGATATGATCACACACTGTGTTACAGATATGAACACACACTGTGTTACAGATATGATCACACACTGTGTTACAGAAATGATCACACACTGTGTTACAGATATGAACACACACTGTGTTACAGAAATGATCACACACTGTGTTACAGATATGATCACACACTGTGTTACAGATATGATCACACACTGTGTTACAGAAATGATCACACACTGTGTTACAGATATGATCACACACTGTGTTACAGAAATGATCACACACTGTGTTACAGATATGATCACACACTGTGTTACAGATATGATCACACACTGTGTTACAGAAATGATCACACACTGTGTTACAGAAATGATCACACACTGTGTTACAGATATGATCACACACTGTGTTACAGAAATGATCACACACTGTTTACAGATATGATCACACACTGTCTTACAGATATGATCACACACTGTGTTACAGATATGATCACACACTGTGTTACAGAAATGATCACACACTGTGTTACAGATATGATCTCACACTGTGTTATAGATATGATCACACACTGTGTTACAGATATGATCACACACTGTGTTACAGATATGATCACACACTGTGTTACAGAAATGTTACCTCATCTTCTTTGTTTAGTTATTTTAATTCTCCCGCATTAACTTTTTTGACATTGTCGATCTCAGAAACATCCAGACACTGGAGTCCTTTACAACCGATTTAAAGACACTGGAGTCCTTTACAACCGATTTAAAGACACTTAAGTCCTTTAAAACCGATTTTAAGACACATTTATTTCGCAAACACCTTCTGGGATGATTGTCTACCATATTTTCCATTTAATGCATATTAGCTGTGTTGCGTATGGTTGAAATGTCTAGAAAGACTTTGACATTGTATGCTAGTAATTAGTTTTTGTAGTGTTGCGTTTGTTTTAAATGTGGTAAATTATAGATATGTTTTTTGTTGACTTTGTACCGCGCTTCGAGCCTTTGGGGATGAAGCGTGTTTTTGAAATGAACTTATTATTATTGTGTAAATGAAAACAGTGACGATGACATGGGGGGTGGGGGGGGATATTATGATGACAATGACGGTGTCATCGAGGGGCTACTATGGGGACAGGGGCGATGACATCAGGGGGGTTACTATGAAGACGTAGGCGGTGGCGTCAGGGGGTTACTATGAAGACAGTGGCGGTGACATCAGGGGGGTTACTATGAAGACGTAGGCGGGGGCGTCAGGGGGGGTACTATAAAGACAGTGGCGGTGACATCAGGGGGGTTACTATGAAGACAGTGGTGGTGACATCAGGGGGGTTACTATGAGGACAGTGGCGGTGACATCAGGGGGGTTACTATGAAGACATGGTGAGGCAGGAGAATAACTGTAGAAGCGCCAAGCGACACATTAACAATATACAGTCCCCAGTGGCGTAGCCAGGTGTGGTGCCACCCGGGGCGGGCCAAGATTTTTGCCACCCCGCTCTGCAGTTGGCCAAAAATCCTGTCCCTCAGTATAAAGAAAAAGTGCCGCACAAAGCGGACCGCCACCTTTCTACGCCACTGACACCCACCCACCCCCACCTACACACATTTTTTGCTATACCTTCATAGTATGTTGGTTTCCAGCCAATTTTCCCTGCATCTTCCCCTGAATGCCTGCAGCATCTAGTGGATATGGTGGATCTAGTGGATATGGTGCTAGTGGATATGTTGGATCTAGTGGATATGGTGGATCTAGTGGATATGGTGAATCTAGTGGATAAGGTGGATCTAGTGGTTTAAGTGGATCTAGTGGATATGGTGGATCTAGTGGATATAGTGGATATGGTGGATCTAGTGGTTTAAGTGGATATAGGGTCAGGCCTATCAAGGGCCTGTTCTCTAAACCTATCTTGTCTTACTGCGCACATGTTATTAAAAACAACGGGAAAATATTATCCTGCCCCTCCCCGTCGCCATACACCTCATACCAACATAGCACATATAAACTTCTGAGTTAGAGACTATAGCGCTCATATCAACATAGCACATATAAACTTCTGAGTTAGAGGCCATAGTGATCATACCAAAAGAGCACATTTAAACATCAGAGTTAGAGACTATAGCGATCATATAAACATAGCACATATAAACTTGTGAGTTAGAGACTATAGTGATCATATCAACATAGCACATATTAACTTCTGAGTTAGAGGCCATAGTGATCATATCAACATAGCACATATAAACTTGTGAGTTAGAGACTATAGTGATCATACCAAAAGAGCACATTTAAACATCTGAGTTACAGACTATAGCGATCATACCAACATAGCACATTTAAACATCTGACTTTGAGACTATAGCGCTCATAGCAACATGGAACATTTAAAGATCTGAGTTAGAGACTATAGCGCTCATAGCAACATAGAACATTTAAACATCTGAGTTAGAGACTATAGCGCTCATAGCAACATAGAACATTCAAACATCTGAGTTAGAGACTATAGCGCTCATAGCAACATAGAGCATTCAAACATCTGAGTTAAGAGACTATAGCGCTCCAAGCAACATAGAACATTCAAACATCTGAGTTAGAGACTATAGCGCTCCTAGCAAGATAGAACATTCAAACATCTGAGTTAGAGACTATAGCGCTCCTAGCAACATGAAACATTTAAACAACTGAGTTAGAGACTATAGAGATGAACACAAATTTTTCTCAAACACCATATATTTCGATCAAATTTTTATTTGTACAAAAAAAATATTGTCATAATTATTAAGTAATATGTAGAATAATAATTCAGCTTTTAAAATTTGTAAACACATAAAAGTCTTGTGCATCATAGTTTTTAAATTAACAATTATTCAATCATAAAAAAAATGTTAAATTTTCTCATCAATGGACTATCATGTGGACGTTGTCTTCAATCCAGTGGATGTTTGAATGTTTGCTTGTCGATTAGTTTGTTTGTTTGTATAAAAACAGAGATCATCTTTAAAACATTCATTGTTTTAAAAACATAAATAAAATGCATTTCTGTTAAATAAGAAGCGAGCAGGCAATGATCATTTTTTTTAAGGGGGGGCAGGCTTAAGTGTAAATAAAAAAAGAAAGTAATAATCATTAAAATATTGACGGTTTGCTACCTGAGTATGTGCATATCAAAGAAGGTCACGTGACTTCACAGTTAAACATTTACACTCATACGAAAAATCGTGGATGTTTCAGTCTACGCGTGAAACCTGATGACGCCATCACAGTGTCAACCACAAAATATGAAACGATCAAAACGCAGCTATGAAACGCCTAGGCGTATATGTTCATGTGACGTCATCCGTTCCAATGTGACGTCACCCGTTCCAATGTGACGTCATCCCTTCAAATGTGACGTCATCCGTTCTAAAGTGACGTCACTCAAAACCTCCACGCCACATCAGACATTGCAATGCCAAGAAACATACATGAATGAGAATGGTGCGAAAATGGCGAATAATATTATAATTATGATATTTTGGACATTGGGATACGTATCGTCTTTTTAAATGTTTAAAAAAAAAGAAAAAAAAAGCAAGTTAATCCAAACGATTGGACAAAATATATGCATCTTATGATGACGTAGAGCACACATAATATCATTCCCATGGTAACACAGAAAAGTATGTATACAGTTTTACAAAAACGGCGACAGATTTTTTCAAAAAAATTTGGGCACGATTTTTAAAACGCTAAGACATTTTCGTGATCGGTTCCAAGTTCATTTACGGCCGTATTAAACCACTCGGTTGGTTGATTTTCATTTATAGCCGTATTAAACCACTCGGTTGGTTGATTTTCATTTATAGCCGAATTAAACCGCTTGGTTGTTCAAAGTTCATGTATAGCTGTCTTAAACCACTTGGTAGCTCAACTTTCATTTATAGCCGTATTAAACCGCTTGGTTGTTCAAAGTTCATTTATAGCCGTACTAAACCACTTGGTAACTCAACTTTCATTTATAGCCGTATTAAACCGCTTGGTTGGTCAAAGTTGATTTTCTGGAGCAAATCCCACAAAACTTATCGCTGTTCATTGTTTCGTTTATGGGGGATGGAATCAACGTTTTTAATTTTTAAGTTTGATGTTTAATATTTTCTTTAACAAAAAAAATTACCAATTGTTGAAAAAAAAAATTCTTGAAATTTTCTGACAATGTTAAACATTTAAGTAAATGTCGTCTATCCTTTTTTTCTTTTTTATAAGGTACATTGTTAAAGGTTAAAAAAAGTACTTTTTTTTACCATTTTAAAAAAAATATGTTTGATATAATATTCATATCTTTAAAGTGTGGCTACAACATGTCATCAGAAATGTTTACTTCTCATTTCTTTAAAATGTTCATTTTCATGTTCAATAAATATTCATAATTTAATAGCAGATCGACATGTATAAAAACAATTTTCAAAGAAAAAGTTATAAAAATAAAATAGAGGAATTTGATTTCTGTTTTTATGTGTAGTGATACAAACATCAAGTATTCATAAATATACGAATATCATATTTTCACCAGCCGGTAAGACTGAATTAAATGGCATGACATGACATCGGCACACATAGCCTCCCTGACATGACATGACATCGGCACACGTAGCCTCCCTGACATTGGTAACATCCCAGTAAAAGGACACAGCAGTTATTTCGCCCTGAGCAAGGTTAGAGGTCAAAAATTGGAATCATTTAGTTTGAAAACACACATTAACGACAGAGACTGCAGCAGGTAACAATCTAATGGTGCACTCGTGTGGCTGGAACCAGACGGATGGTGCTCTCGTGTGGCTGGAACCAGACCGAAATTATAAGGTAATATTTCCATAATGATTATAATTTATAAATTAATCGGAAGAGAATACCATACACACACAAACACATACATAAAACAATTATGGTATTGAGAATGTTGCCCCGAAAACACAAACATATACAATGAGCCCTCAGTGACCCCCCCCCCTCTCCCCCCACTAACCCAAATAAAAAAAAATAGAGTACAAGAATTGCAGTGGCAGGACATTGACACACGCTCTAATACACACGAGTACATGTTTTGGTGAATAACACACACACACATAAAAAACACATGGTGTACATGTTTTTTGGTGAATGATTACATCGAGGTATAGCAAGAGATCCTGACCGGCGAGATAAACACATTGTTTGATCACTTTGCTGTGCATGAACAATGAACAAATCCATTCATTTCATTTTGTGACGTCTAATTCAACTTCTAGGTTACCCTAATCTAATCTCCGTCACTAAGTCATGTTGTGTTGGGGGAGACTTATCTTAGTCGCTACGTCCAGTTGTGTTGGGTGAGGCTTATCTTAGTCACTACGTCCAGTTGTGTTCTGTGGATGTTGCATGATTATTCACTCTGTCTTACAACTTTGTACAACAATCCAGATTTTAAAAATTCAGATATTAAACATCCAGATATTAAACATCTAGATATTAAACATCCAGATATTAAACATCTAGATATTAAACATCTAGATATTAAACATCTAGAAATTAAACATTTGATTGCATTTGATTCATATAAATATTTAGTCTTAACCTTCAGAATTTTCATTTTCAAACAACTTGAAGCATTTAGATATAATCAATGTATAATCACAAATTTTAAAGCTAAAATGAAACAAAGCTAAAAAAAAAAAAAATTAAAAAATTAAAGTTAATTTTTGTTTGTACAAATCGGTTTTTTTTTTCTTTCAAATTTAGTGCTTCAATTTTTGCATATGTTTTTTACTCGTTTCAAACCTGCTCCTATTAAAATATTTAGTCTTAACCTTCAGAATTTTCATTTTCAAACAACTTGAAGCATTTAGATATAATCAATGTATAATCACAAATTTTAAAGCTAAAATGAAACAAAGCTAAAAAAAAAAAATTAAAAAATTAAAGTTAATTTTTGTTTGTACAAATCGGTTTTTTTTTTCTTTCAAATTTAGTGCTTCAATTTTTGCATATGTTTTTGACTCGTGTCAAACCTGCTCCTATTGCTCTACAAAGTGCTGAATGCTCGCTGCACACTGCGAAAGTTGACGACTGCCTTCACAGTAAGCAGTTTTCGTGGTGGCCGGAGGCTTGAAAACAATACCCGTATGTTGCGGCGGCCAGTACGGCCACCATCTACATTAAATGCAGTCTACAGACCAGGAAGTTCGGGGACTTCACTGCCCGTTTAGCTGTTGTACAGCATACATTTGAGGCGGGCCGTCTCGGATTTGAGGGCGGCCACCTCCACGCGCAGCTTGAGGTTCTCCTGCTCCAGGAGCGCCGCCCTGATGGCGATCTCGTCCTCCTTGGCGCGCCGGGCGTCACGTGACCGCTTGGCGGCGTCGTTGTTCTTGCGGCGCCTCTCCCAGTACGCGGCGTCCTTCTGCTCGTCCGGCAACGACCGGGGCCGCTTGCGGCTGTTGGAGTGGCCGTAGGACGATGTGCTGGAAACGAGGGTGGGGGCCAGAGAACTGGCGGAGGCGGACGTGGGGAAGGGCGAGGGGGTGGTGCTGTGGTTGATGTGGTCGGCGGTGTCGCGTGGTGGCGGAGACAAGCAGCTGGCGGAGGATGGCTGCTGCTGAGACATGGCAGATGGGCTCGGATAACGACGGCTGTGGTGAGACTGGTGATGTTGCTGTTGCTGGTGATGCTGACTGGGATGATGATTTGATGAATGATGCTGAGAAAGTGGAGATGTTTTACCGCTGGGGGACGACGAGGCCGTCAACTGTTTTTCTCTGAACATTTGGATCTGCTGATTGTAAACGTTCATGAGGTCTTCATTGTTCATCCCGGGAAACACCGAGGAATCCATTCCCTGCTGCAGCGTCGACGACGCCAGTCCTGGCAACCCGAAGAACCCGAGCGGCATCTGCAACGCCTCTTTGGGGTACGCTTTGAATGGACGGTTATGTTTCGATTTGCGGGGGTCCATGAAGGCAGCTGCAGCTATTTGGGAGAACGCGTTGGCCATAATGTTTGGCGGCAGTCCCGGGAACATGGCTAGCGGGGGCATAACGGACGATTCCTGCTTCATGCCGTCGAGATGCTTCTGCTCGTCAATGTCATCGGGGCTAGCCGACTCCCGCTTGATCGCGTGATGATGACTGGAGAGAGAGTCTGTCGGAGGGGAGGCGGTGTTGTAGTCTGTCATGTGACCGGGGCTGGACGAAGATGCCTGGGAATCGTCGGTCAAGCTCCCCGAGAAGGAAGACCTGCGTTTCACCGAAAAGTCCAAAGGGCTTTCCTGGTCGTTGACGGTGGGGCCACACGTCTTCATCTCGGTGGCTTCCTTTCCCGCTCTCAGCTCTTGTATCTTCTGCTCAAGACCCCGAATACCGCCTGCGCTCCCCTCCTCAAAGACGTTGGATTTCCTGAGGAGGCCACTGACGATGCTTTCTTTGGTTTTTCCCAAGCCGTTGGAGATGGAAGATGTGCTCATATCGATACCATCATCAGCTACTGTAGGGTAATTACGGTCGTAGGCATTTTGCCAAGAGCTGGCCAGTTTATGCTGCATTCCCTGAAAATAGAGAGAGAAAAAAACGACTTTACTAAATAAGTTTACATTGTAAAATAAAGTTGACTTTAACAAAAAAGTTAACATTATTGGTCCAGATATTGTGACCTGTGGTCAATGATTTAAAGTTTGTTCTGGGCGTTAAATATCTTAAATGCGGTACATTAATTTTAACGATGGCGACCTCGTCAATTGGTTAAAAATTTTATCATAACAGTTCTTCCGAAACAAATCATCACATATAGTGCCATGCGAGATCAGTGCGGTGTGCTACAATTTTTTAAAAATTCTTTATGTTAAATAAAACATTCGCCCTCACAAACATAATTCATAATTGAAACAGATTTTGTTGTTTGATTTGCGATGCACTGCGCAGCCCCCCCCCCCACCCCAAGCGAATGCAATAGGTTTTGGTGTTTAATTGAAAGTTCACTGGGCGTCCCAAGTGATAGCTCAATAACTTCCATGAGACAAGAGTCTTTCAATAATGCATTCATTTTGTCCTCATTATTATCTTTACATTAATTATAGTTCGTCTATAATTAATTCTTAATTGATACATTCATTCATGAGTTCGTTCTGTAGTCCTTGTGGACGCTAAATATGTTGGTGTAAAACTTTTGGACGCTAAATATGTTGGTGTAACACTTTTGGACGCTAAATAAGTTGGTGTAACACTTTTGGACGCTAAATAAGTTGGTGTAACACTTTTGGACGCTAAATATGTTGGTGTTACACTTGTGGACGCTAAATATGTTGGTGTAACACTTTTGGACGCTAAATATGTTGGTGTAACACTTTTGGACGCTAAATATGTTGGTGTAACACTTTTGGACGCTAAATATGTTGGTGTTACACTTGTGGACGCTAAATATGTTGGTGTAACACTTTTGGACGCTAAATATGTTGGTGTAACACTTTTGGACGCTAAATATGTTGGTGTAACACTTTTGGACGCTAAATATGTTGGTGTAACACTTTTGGACGCATTGGTGTTACACTTGTGGACGCTAAATATGTTGGTGTAACACTTTTGGACGCTAAATATGTTGGTGTAACACTTTTGGACGCTAAATATGTTGGTGTAACACTTTTGGACGCTAAATATGTTGGTGTAACACTTTTGGACGCTACCGAACAGAGACATTTAGCACAGAACATTCATGTCCAGATACGGGGGATTGTTGCATAAAACATAAGTTGATCTTTTGAGGACACATTCAACAACACGCGAAAGATGAAATGTCAATGTAACTATGTCACTCTGTACAGATTTATTCAAACGACTATGTACCGTGACAACTTCGCATCAAATGTGGCACACAAAGGATTAGGTGCGGAAAGAACTGAAGACCCGAACATTCATGAAAGAACACAAAGCAACGAGGTACTGGGTGCAAATAAGTCACTCTGTTCGGTTTCCAAAGTTCAACAAGCAGAGGAGCGTATATCAGGGTAAACGTATATCAGGATGAACGTATATCAGGGGAACGTATATCACTGTGAACGTCGCTTGAGTACTAACCAATTTGCCACTGGAATAACAAATAGAGTACTAACCAATTTGCCACTGGAATAACACCTTGAGTAATAACCAATTTGCCACAGGGATGACACCTTGAGAACTAACCAATTTATCACCGGAATAACACCTTGAGTACTAACCAGGTCATCCTTGGATTAACTCACCTAGAGACCTCACGAATGTCCAGAGCGGTTATAAGAAACTAGACACAAGTAGTCGCCCCCTGGAGCCACCGCACACGTTGGTCTTACAACACTAGAAATATTTGGTCAACTCCGGCGACAAGTGAGATCATACTGCAGGAAAAAGACAACTCTCTGCACACAAGCGTACCGGAAGTCTGTTGTTATTATTACACCATAGCAACCGGAAAGGTTTCTTTCAAGACTATAAGCCTTCTACTGACAGGAGTATGAACAAAAGTACACTTTCAACTTTCAAGTGAATAGGTTGATCAGCTTCGAGTCTTGGTTCAGCTCATCCTAGTCCGGGACGGTAAAAAAAAAAAAAAAAAAAAAAAAAAAAAGGATTTTGAATTATCCCAATTGACAATATCCGTTACCAACAGTTACCGTGAGTGGGAATTTTGACAACCGATGTCAACTGTTCCAAAACTTAGATCCCATATATTTTTGAAGAAAAGAAAAAAAACGCGTAATTATATCTGGTAATATTCTTATTTAAGCCACACGTCATGTAGTTATAGCTCTTAGATGGCCGTCCCCTATTTCCGGGAGGTGGAGTCAATTCAGTGCTCCTACTCAATTGGTTGATTGTCGCTGCGCGTGATAGCTCGTTAAGTGTGATTGGTGAGCCGATGAGATGACCTCAGATAGGTCACGATGAAAGATGTGTGGAGATCACAGCACTGTTTTTGTGAAGTTATTTTTTATTTTTATTTATCTCGTGTGTAAATTTTGCCTGTGGTGTGGCTGCTTCCATTTCCGGATAGCGCGCAAAATATAATTCCCGATAACTACGCTAAATGATTAATTTTTTAATTATTATTTTTCTTTGAATAACGCAACTGCGTTTGGTGCTTAATATTTTCTTTTATTTTCGGAAAATGAAGTCGTCTCAATGTAAACATGGTGTAATAGATATTCGGTTTAAAAGTTGTTGGGATATCAGAATGTTTGATATAGTTCATGGGCGTGAAATAAAAAGTTTGCAGTGACGTATCATGGGGGAAAGGGGTGTAGCAAAAATTGGGACTCTTTAAATGTGCGTTACTTGAGTTCATGTTTTGTCAAGTAACCTTTCTAGATGGGAAGTTCACGCATTGCAGTCGCCAATGTTTGCCGGGATATATCTAGATGTTATAAAAAATTTAAAAATTTTTTTTTTTTTTTTTATGAATAACATCCATGATGATATCAAAGGTCATTCTATCACATACGTAGTGCCAGTGGTATTAAGTTCATTTCATCCATCTGTACGCCATCGATCTGCATGCCATCGCATTTCCTTTTCTAAAAAGGGTTCTATCTTTGGCTTATGTCAGGTCACGTTAGGTCAATCGGTGCATTTTCAATAACTGCTCATCTTGGAAGGAGCTTTATGATCATCTAAGTGGGTTTAAAATGGTTCTCACAATGGTGCTGGTGAAAATGGTTCTCACAAAGATGCTGGTGAAAATGGTTCTCACAATGATGCTGGTGAAAATGGTTCTCACAATGATGGGTTAAAATGGTTCTCACAATGATGCTGGTGAAAATGGTTCTCACAATGATGCTGGTGAAAATGGTTCTCACAAAGATGCTGGTAAAAATGGTCCCAACAATGATGCGGGTTCAAATGGTTCTCACAATGGTGCTGGTAAAAAATGGTTCTCACAGTTATGGATAAAAATGGTTCTCACAATGATGTTGGTGAAAATGGTTCTCACAATGGTGGGTTAAAATGGTTCTCACAATGATGCTGGTGAAAATGGTTCTCACAGTGGTGGGTTAAAATGGTTCTCACAATGATGGGTTAATATAGTTATCACAATGATGCTGGTGAAAATGGTTCTCACAATGATGGGTAAAAATGGTTCTCACAACGATGTGTTAAAATGGTTCTCACAACGATGTGTTAAAATGGTTCTCAAAATGATGGTTTAAAATGGTTATCTCAATGATAGGTTAGAATAGTTATCATTAAAGAATTTTTAACAGAATTTAGACGAGACCAGTGACATCGGGGGATTTGTTCACTATTTATATTTTAGGGGGGTGTATGCATTTCCTGGGCACCCTGATTTTTGGGCGCGGTAATAGCGAATTCGCCCTTTGAGTGAACAGGAAAAATGCCAATTGTATTTATGGGAGTAGGGGTGAAAGCCATTTTCTTTCCCCGGGCCGCACATTTCTGTCGTATGCAATGGTCAAGCCTCGTTGATGAGCGATCTCGTGCCTGTAAAAAATACATATCTAACTGTTTAAACCAAAAACTGCAAATGTGTCATATATGTCTTAATATAGAGAATAAATGGGGGGGGGGCGCACCATGAAACTTGAAAACCAAGAAAATAGCAGAGGCGAAAGTTCTACTTTGCAACCACAAGGATGACATCTAACTAGACACTGGGCAATACTACACTGGGCAATACTACACTGGGCAATACTACACCAAGCCCAATCACAGAAAAGTAGAGCTGGGTATTCTGTAGCCACAAGAGTGTCAATGAGTGGGCACCTCTGAACCACCATGGGATATAGAGCTGGACTAGACCCAACACCCCCACTGACTGGGGATCCCTGAACCACCACGGGATATAGAGCGGGACTAGACCCCCCCCCCACTGACTGGGGATCCCTGAACCACTACGGGATATAGAGCGGGACTAAACTACTGAGCAAGACCAAGACTCTCACTGACCGACTCAATCAATATTGCATGAAACTGGGGTGCGGGTGGGGTGTTGGTGGGATCTGGTAGGTTGGGGGTGGGGGGGGTGGGGAGGCGATCAATGCCGCCACAAGTGGTGACATGTGTGGGGTTCTGATTGCTGGCACAGCTGAGCACTACTTCAGTCAGTCAATAATCGGATACAGTACACTATCGAACGGTGACTATTCCTGTGGGCGAGTAGTCGAATGCAGTAATCGAATACGGTACACTCAGCCCCTGATAATGTATTTTCGAATACAGCAGATTGTCACTTGGAATAACAGATGAATATAATCGACCGAGCCCGGTTATTTATAAGTCCGCTGAGTGTAATCGCTGGTACGTTGGGTGCACCGAGATTAACGTTGTTAGCTGTTGTTGTTGACAAAGCTGCTCAGAACGGCGGGGCCCCGCGCGTTGCCGTAGTATATTTATAATATACCTAAGCCTACTAATAGTTCCTAATCCAGTCAACACAACATTCGGAAACTAAGCGAGTGAACAAATATCCGTTACGACGCGTCCCATTACGACCAGCAAGGGCCCGGTACGACTACAACGTGTCTTAATATCCTATCGGCCGAATATATAACGTCAACGGCCCTGCAAAATTCTAGTTGCCCAAGGCCCCGCACCCTCCTGTGAGCAATAACTGAAATAATGCAACGATTGCAACTAATGCAAAAACGGCCACTAATACAACAACGGCCACTAATACAACAACGGCCACTAATGCGACCACGGCCACTAATGCAACCACGGCCACTAATGCAACCACGGCCACTAATACAACCACTGCCACTAATGCAACCACGGCCACTAATACATCAACGGCCACTAATACAACAACGGCCACTAATGCGACCACGGCCACTAATACAACCACGGCCACTAATACAACAACGGCCACTAATACAACAACGGCCACTAATGCAACAACAGCCACTAATACAACCACTGCCACTAATGCAACCACGGCCACTAATACATCAACGGCCACTAATACAACAACGGCCACTAATGCGACCACGGCCTCTAATACAACCACGGCCACTAATACAACAACGGCCACTAATACAACAACGGCCACTAATGCAACAACGGCCTCTAATACAACAACGGCCACTAATACAACACAGCCACTAATACAACAACGGCCACTAATACAACACAGCTACTAATACAACAACGGCCACTAATACAACAACGGCCACTAATACAACAGAGGTTGATTATATGAGAGTGCCTTTTACATTATCATTTGAAATAACACTACCCACTGAATTTTATAAAATTATTTCGTGCCTGTATTTTAATCCTCTTTTTTCATCATCACTTAAGGTCAACGACCTTCATAATATTGTTTCTTCTTCCGTAGTTTTTTCTCCGGTCAATCTTTAAATGTCTGGCAGATGAGGCTTAGTTTACGTCTGCCAAGTGTAAGGCGGGTAGGTTTACCCCCCATTTTAATAAACAATGTAGTCAACACCTCTGTAATGATCACAGCCCATACAAAATATATCAACAATCTCGTTTTCAGCCTGCTGTGAACGTAAGACCCGAGGTCACTGACATCAAACACCACAGATCGATGTCACTTCCGGTACTTATTATTATATGTACGATTGAACAATATTATACACCACTTATACAACCTAACATCTACTATCAGACTAAACTAGGATCACTTTAGGTCCCGGGGGGGGGGGCGGGGGGAGGAGGAGGGGCACCATTGAACTGTAACGGTGTCCACAAGCTAAGTGGAGTGAAGCANCCATCTCCAACTATTATTTCCTAACATATTTGACCAGCCATCTCCAACTATTATTGCCTAACATATTTGACCAGCCATCTCCAACTATTATTGCCTAAAATATTTGACCAGCCATCTCCAACTATTATTTCCCAACATATTTGACCAGCCATCTCCAACTATTATTTCCCAACATATTTGACCAGCCATCTCCAACTATTATTGCCTAACATATTTGACCAGCCATCTCCAACTATTATTGTCTAAAATATTTGACCAGCCATCTCCAACTATTATTGCCCAACATATTTGACCAGCCATCTCCAACTATTATTGCCTAACATATTTGACCAGCCATCTCCAACTATTATTTCCCAACATATTTGACCAGCCATCTCCAACTATTATTGCCCAACATATTTGACCACCCATCTCCAACTATTATTGCATAACGTATTTGACCAGCCATCTCCAACTATTATTGCCTAACATATTTGACCAGCCATCTCCAACTATTATTGTCTAACATATTTGACCAGCCATCTCCAACTATTATTGCCCAACATAGTTGACCAGCCATCTCAAACTGCCTGACACAGCACCGTTTTATAATTACTTTTTTTTCTTCATCAAACGCCAAAACTTGCTAGTTGTAAGATATGTAAGAGTGAATGTGACCTTGTGACACGTCCTTACTATGTAAGAGTGAATGTGACCTTGTGACACGTCCTTACTATGTAAGAGTGAATGTGACCTTGTGACACGTCCTTACTATGTAAGAGTGAATGTGACCTTGTGACACGTCATTACTATGTAAGAGTGAATGTGACCTTGTTGCACGTCCTTACTATGTAAGAGTGAATGTGACCTTGTGGCACTTCCTTACACTTACACTATGTAAAACAGCTGGTACTCTATCTGTTTATCCCGTTACACTACAACCTGCCAGCTGTTGTACTCTTCGCATGTTGTTGTTTTGCGTCTGGTGTGCTAGGCTGACCATGACATCAAATTCGAAAGATTGACATAAATAATGTGGAGCATCGATACGGTGATCGGAGCGCCTCACAATAATCGACTTTAGTGAGAATATCGAGTTGACCGATTGCTTTAAATAAAGGAATAAACTCAGATGATCTCAGGTGATAGGATTATAAAGAGATAGACTGATGGGTTCATTGATCATACCCTTTCACGGTCGTGAATATGTTTACTATATACATATATATATATATATATATATATATATATATATATATATATATATATTATATATATT
>CAXITT010000010.1:226151-252241 GCA_964033795.1 Lymnaea stagnalis
GGGGGCTGTGGGGGTTGAGGTGGAAGTGGGGGCGCTGGTGGGAGACGGGGTGTGCCTGGAAGGTGGGGGGCTGTGGAGGTTGAGGTGGAAGTGGGGGTGCTGGTGGGAGACGGGGTGTGCCTGGAAGGTGGGGGGCTGTGGGGGTTGAGGTGGAAGTGGGGGCGCTGGTGGGAGACGGGGTGTGGCTGGAATGTGGGGTGGCTGTGGGGGTTAGAGGTGGAAGTGGGGTTGCTGGTGGGAGACGGGGTGGGGATGGTTAGACTGATAGATGTGAAAACGGTGACAAATTAGATCAAAAGAATTATTTGAAAAGATTATTGAAGGAACCCGGATATACAATGTCGTTTGGGACTGGGCCGTGTGTCTGTGTGTGGGTGTATCTGTGTGTGTGTGTATGTAGGCCCCCGAGGGGAGGAGGGGGGTATATTTCTGTATCATTCTCATTTTATTATTACACATGAAACTTTGTTATAGTAGAGCTGGACGTCTATTTGTGGTATGTGTTATGTCTGTTTGTGGTATGTAGCATGTAAGTCACCTCTGTTTATGGTTTGTAGTATGTAGGGCACCTCTGTTTATGATTTGTAGTATGTAGGTCACCTCTTAGTGCAAGCTTGTTCAGATCAATGGTATGTATTGACCTTGTTAAGGTATAATAGTTTTGATTGTTGTTGTTTTTTTGTTGATTTTATTTTTTTATTTTTTTTTGGGTGGGGGGCTGTGGAAGGAAAAGGGGGGGGGGGTGTAAAGTGATTGTGTTTGATCGATGTTTCATCCGGATCTATCCTTATCAGGGGTCACATTAACATATCATTGATGGGTTATTTCTACGCTTCAGAAGTACTGTTAGATGTTTTGTGTTTAGAATCTTATAATTGTACAGTGTTGTCTTGTTGCCGTTATTCAGCAGACTAAAGTTCCTTGATCGTGTTGTGTTTGCTGTTGATTCTACTAGAAGTAACCTACACAGTTAGCTAATGTCAACGACATGTGTATACAAACTTATCACAAAGTACAGTGGCCTTTGATATATAAGTCAGCCTTATATGGGTGATGTTGCACGGAAATCAGTGGATCCCTGTCTATATGAACAACACCTGTCTATATGAACAACACCTGTATATATAAAACAACACCTGTATATATAAAACAACACCTGTATATATGAACAACAGCTCTTTCCCGACCTCTCTGTGAACTTGATTTCTTACACCACTAATTGATGTCATGGGGATGACTTATAAGCTTGACTCTATATAAGATTATACTCACCCAGTCCCATTGTGAAAAGTATCATCACTTCTTCCTTATATCGTCAGAAATTCAGAAACCAACAAATTTTTTTTTTAAACTTTTCTGTCACAATTAAATTAGAAACTAAAGAACAACGGCAGAGCCATGCACTTCCCCGTAGATAGATCAATTTTGAAGATCTTCTACAGAACTCAGACAGGACGCAAATGTTCCCCAAGTGATGAGCTAGCTTGATACAGAACTCAGACAGGACGCAAATGTTCCCCAAGTGATGAGCTAACTTGATACAGAACTCAGACAGGACGCAAATGTTCCCCAAGTGATGAGCTAGCTTGATACAGAACTCAGACAGGACGCAAATGTTCCCCAAGTGATGAGCTAGCTTGATACAGAACTCAGACAGGACGCAAATGTTCCCCAAGTGATGAGCTAACTTGATACAGAACTCAGACAGGACGCAAATGTTCCCCAAGTGATGAGCTAAGTTTATACAGAACTCAGACAGGAAGCTAATAATGTTCCCCAAATGATGAGCTAACCTTCTACAAAATCATTTTTTTATAACAATCTTCTAAGTTTCTGGCTAAAATCTGCCCAATTCATTTTCAAGGAAATATTCCCATGAGAAGAAACTACTTGAGGGGAAGGTCACTTCGAACAAGGCATTTGATTCTGTTCGTTCAAGATGTTCATCAAAGGATGATCTTTCTACAAAACACTCTTATCCATTTCTGTCTAAACTCTGGCCAGTTTAATTTCAAGGAAACATCCCCATGAGAAGAAGCTACTTGAGGGGAGGGTCACTTCCAACCAGACAGTTAATTCTGCTCGTACAAGAGGTCACTTCCGGAAAGTTGCAACGACATGTACAGTTGTTGTTAGTGGCGGGAACTGGGAGTGGCAGTGGCGTAAGCAGGAAAAAAAACTGACAAATGATAATTTGCTGTTGTTTGGAAAATGAAAATGAAATATTCAGTTGGAGTTGTGATTATGAGAAATCTAGTACAAATGAGTTGTGATTATGAGAAATCTAGTACAAATGAGTTGTGATTATGAGAAATCTAGTACAAATGAGTTGTGATTATGAGAAATCTAGTACAAATGAGTTGTGATTATGAGAAATCTAGTACAAATGATTCAAGAAGCGTCTTCTGAGAATGAGGAATACGCCTGGACACATTGAAGTGGACATTTTGAGATGGTCAGCAATAATCAGGGATTTATCAAATAGTGTACAATTTTAAAAGATTTATAGTCGCTAGAGTGAAACCTTTCTGGTGAGAGTGAAACCTTTCTGGTGGGAGGGAAACCTTTCTGGTGGGAGGGAAACCTTTCTGGTGGGAGGGAAACCTTTATGGTCAGAGTGAAACCTTTATGGTCAGAGTGAAACCTTTATGGTCAGAGTGAAACATTTATGGTCGGGTGGGAACCTTTATGGTCGGAGTGAAACCTTTCTGGTGGGAGGGAAACCTTTATGGTCAGAGTGAAACCTTTATGGTCAGAGTGAAACCTTTATGGTCAGAGTGAAACATTTATGGTCGGGTGGGAATCTTTATGGTCGGAGTGAAACCTTTCTGGTGGGAGGGAAACCTTTATGGTCAGGAGGAAACCTTTATAGTGGAGGTGAAACCTTTATGATCAGAGTGAAACCTTTATGTTCGGGGCGAAACCTTTATGGTCGGAGTGAAACCTTTATGGTTGGAGTGAAACCTTTAGGGTGGGAGGGAAACCTTTTTGGTCGGGTAGAAACCTTTATGGTGGGAGTGAAACCTTTATGGTTGATATTTAGCTCTCAGTGGCTGGTAGTTAAATCTCAACGGTTGATATTGAAACCTTTATGGTCGGAAAAAGACCTTGATGGTTAGTTAAGTTTAATCAAGTGTCAGTTTACTGAACATTTTAATTGGATGAAAAGATTTATGTAAGTTTGATGAACAAATGAGTTTGATGAACAAATAAGTTTGGTGAACAAATGAGTTTGGTGAACAAATGTGCTTGATAAAAAGATAGGTTTTATGAACAAATAAATTTGATGAACAAATGAGTTTGATGAACCAATGTGCTTGATGTACAGATAACGTATGAAACAGTCGGCTACAGAAACAGAAACTGAGAGAACCAATGACCTTGGGTTTATGACCAGGATTTGATTCCAATGACTTCCGGTGTAACGGGCGCGCAACGGGTCCAGGTCCTTGCAGTTGTTCAGCCTCTGATGTACAGAACGGGTGAGTGCTACTATGAGTCATCCTTATAGTCATTATGAGACAAAAACTGATCAGTGCTCTACAATTGCGTGACCCACATATCATATGGTGATGTGACATTCAAACATTCAATTGCTTGCAACGCAACGGGAACCGATAGCATTGAACATGACCAAGTGTCTTTGTCTTTCTAAAAGTGTGACACGCCACCTCTCCCCCCCCCACACACCAGCTACTCTAACTGCTTATAGTGATTGATGACAATGCAGAGTGGTGATGTCTGTCAAGTTATTTGGCCTTGGCAATCACTTCAAGAACATGATTTTTTTGGCAGTTTTCATCATAATAATTCTCATTAGAGTTTTTCGGTTTTTTATTCGGTTTTTTTCGTGGCCGGGCGGATGTCATAGGTGTATGG
Organism: Lymnaea stagnalis; assembly: GCA_964033795.1. NCBI lineage: Eukaryota > Metazoa > Mollusca > Gastropoda > Lymnaeidae > Lymnaea > Lymnaea stagnalis. The sequence goes on from CAXITT010000010.1 coordinate 230,031, forward strand.
AGGCAGCCACCGTGCAAATTGTGCATCAGTTCAAACCTAAATCAAAATTGGACAAGGGCCGTGCAGAGTTGTTGTTTTTTTGCCCCCGAGCAATCCAACATTTTGCTAATTTTTGGTCCCTCAAAAATTAAAAAAAATAATTGTATCAAAAAAATTCCGCCCTTGGGAACCCCCATGATGACACGACCCCGAGTGTTTTACTCGGATGCCCTGGCCTCTGCATGGCCCTAACCTGGACCAGTCCTAGATACGACGCTGTCTTTCCTTTGACTGACGACATATGTCTTTAAGTTAGAACATCATTGACTGATGGCATCGGTCTTTAAGTTAGAACATCATTGACTGACGGCATCGGTCTTTAAGTTAGAACATCATTGACTGATGGCATCGGTCTTTAAGTTAGAACATCATTGACTGATGGCATCGGTCTTTAAGTTAGAACATCATTGACTGATGGCATCGGTCTTTAAGTTAGAACATCATTGACTGATGGCATCGGTCTTTAAGTTAGAACATCATTGACTGATGGCATCGGTCTTTAAGTTAGAACATCATTGACTGATGGCATCGGTCTTTAAGTTAGAACATCATTGACTTATGGAATAGGTCTTTAAGTTATACAACGTCATTGACTTATGGAATAGGTCTTTAAGTTATACAACGTCATTGACTTATGGAATAGGTCTTTAAGTTATACAACGTCATTGACTTATGGAATAGGTCTTTAAGCTATACAACGTCATTGACTTATGGAATAGGTCTTTAAGTTATACAACGTCATTGACTTATGGAATAGGTCTTTAAGCTATACAACGTCATTGACTTATGGAATAGGTCTTTAAGTTATACAACGTCATTGACTTTTGGAATAGGTCTTTAAGCTATACAACTTCATTGACTTATGGAATAGGTCTTTAAGTTATACAACGTCATTGACTTATGGAATAGGTCTTTAAGTTATACAACGTCATTGACTTATGGAATAGGTCTTTAAGCTATACAACTTCATTGACTTATGGAATAGGTCTTTAAGTTATACAATGTCATTGACTTATGGAATAGGTCTTTAAGTTATACAACGTCATTGACTTATGGAATAGGTCTTTAAGCTATACAACGTCATTGACTTATGGAATAGGTCTTTAAGTTATACAACGTCATTGACTTATGGAATAGGTCTTTAAGTTATACAACGTCATTGACTTATGGAATAGGTCTTTAAGTTATACAACGTCATTGACTTATGGAATAGGTCTTTAAGCTATACAACGTCATTGACTTATGGAATAGGTCTTTAAGTTATACAACGTCATTGACTTATGGAATAGGTCTTTAAGTTATACAACGTCATTGACTTATGGAATAGGTCTTTAAGCTATACAACGTCATTGACTTATGGAATAGGTCTTTAAGTTATACAACGTCATTGACTTATGGAATAGGTCTTTAAGCTATACAACGTCATTGACTTATGGAATAGGTCTTTAAGCTATACAACGTCATTGACTTATGGAATAGGTCTTTAAGTAAGATAATTGATTGAACTCATTAGTGGTAGAGCTACTTAGAGACCCAAGTCATATTAACACTTTTTGCAGTTTACTCACATCGCCATCCCTTAGCTTCTGTCTTAGTAATCGAGTTGTCTAATGAGTGAATTAATCAAGTTTTCTAATGAGTGAAGTAATCGAAATTTCTAATGAGGGAGAAATCGATTTTTTAATATATTCGAGGTTGTTTTTTTAATCAGCGGAGGTAATCGAGTTTTCTAACGAGCGAAGTAATCGACGTTTCTAATGAGCGAAGTAATCGAGGTTTCTAATGAGCGTAGTAATCGAGATTTCTAATCAGCGGAGGTAATCGAGATTTCTAATCAGCGGAGGTAATCGATATTTCTAATGAGCGAAGTAATCGAGGTTTCTAATGAGCGAAGTAATCGAGATTTCTAATAAGAAAAAGTGAAAGCAAATCTAAGAAAATAAAACGGAGTTTCATCATATACTTTCTGTTGGTCTGGGTTTGAGTGTGTGTATGTGTGTGTGTGCAGTGCGCGGGTGTGTGGGGAGACCTTCACGGTCTACGTTAATCTTTGTTAGGGCAGCAAAGAGAAATAAATTCAGAGATTCAGAAAGAATCTTACATTAAACATTTGTCGTCCCAGTTTGTTACATCATCGTCATGTATCTTCCGTGAACTACCGTAGGATCCTAAATGTTGGCGTGTTACTGTAACACTTGGCAAGTGCAACAAGATGAGGGCACTTGTCACGTTACGCCATTACTGTCAGTATTACCGTAATCCACCTGACCCCGAGCGTAACCTCTGTTCCGGTAGGTGACCTAGATAGGTCCACTGGTCCACATCATACGACCTGGTTGTCTGTTGAGTGAGGCACGTAGTAACTTACTGCTATACTGTATGCGGAACGGGTTGGGCAGGTAGAATAGGTATCTATCTATACGCTGGTTCATCCCAGCGGTTCTTACGTACGGTGTTTAAGTTGTCCAGGTGGGGATATTTGGGATGGGGTAAGAAATGTCACACGAGAGAAATAGAGAAATTAGGATGATGGCATGTTCAAACATCTAAATTAACACAAATAGGAAGTGACGTAATCGCTGTCACATGTGTTTGAACTTGATTGACAGGACCACATTAAACATGACAGTGGTGTGAGTGTGGTTGGCCGCAGTGTTGGTACGCAGGGTGTAGGGTGGTGCTAGGGGCCTTGTAATGTGGTATTAGTACGTCATAACAAAACCAAGGTGCCTGGCTATCTACACAGCTGATGTGGTCTAAAAATAGCCGTCATGTCATAGATCTGTATATACGGCTGGCGCGAAAACGTGATCATTCACATATCGAGAACTGGTGGAGTAGTGAGAACCCCTGGTTTGGAGTACTCACTGTGTAGTAATGAGAACCCCCACGATGCGGTGTAATACCTGTGTAGTGTTGTAATGAGAACCCCTTACGTTGAGCAAGCACTGTGTAGTAGTGAGAACCATTGACGTGATGTCATAAGTTCTGTGTAGAGGTGATCTCCCTTGATATTGTAAACAAAAATTCCGTAGTGAGCCATGGGAACATTTTGTGTGCAATCATGGCTGACTAGTGACTCGTAGAACTGTACAGGATGGTAACATGGCTACACCACATCATGGCTGGCTAGTGACTCGTGTAACTGTACAGGGTGGTAACATGGCTACACCACATCATGGGTGGTTAGTGACTCGTGTAACTGTACAGGATGGTAACGTGGCTACACCACATCATGGCTGGCTAGTGACTCGTGTAACTGTACAGGGTGGTTACATGGCTACACCACCTCATGGCTGGCTAGTGACTCGTGTAACTGTACAGGATGGTAACATGGCTACACCACATCATGGCTGGCTAGTGACTCGTGTAACTGTACAGGATGGTAACATGGCTACTCCACATCATGGCAGAACAGTCACTCATTTAACTGTGCAGGATTGCAACACTGCTACTCCAGATCATGGTTACTGGGTTAGATTGTCACACCAGATCATTTCCTCATCGTTTCTTCAATCTTCATTCATGCATGACTTTAACACTGTTACACCACACGGATACGTTGTCGCTACCATTACAGGGCCCAGGATCTAAATCTTAGGGGAGGAATTCCCACCCTGCTAACTACAAAATGTAAACAAATCTTTTATTCATACGGTATAGTTGGGTTTTTTTGTGTTTTTTTTATCTGGCCACACAGAAGCATATTGCCGGGTAGTTTCTATGTTTCACAAAGAAGAAGAAAAAATGCTCATAACAGAAATAGACTGGGGAAAAAAATGACAATAAATTTTGAGGAATATTTGTTGTTGTAAACTGCAGCGAAACTAGTCATAAAAATTTACGCAAAAATCCCAACAAAACCGGAAAGAACTTTCCTAACAGCCTAAATACCTAGCCCACCTTTCCTCCCCAACCCCCTATACCAACCACACACACACACACACACACATCCGCAAACCTACAATAAAAATCTTCCCCCCTCCCCCCCCCGCGAGCTACACCCAACCCCACCCCCCACCTCCATGGGAGCAGCCCTGTCCCAGTGTTTAAGTTATTCCTATCAGCAGTAGCTGCCCGGGTTCAAGAGCAGGGCGAATTCCCTCCCTTTTTATCTATTTTATTTTCTTTATTTTCTTCTTTCCTCTTACCCGACGTTTTTTTCCCCTCCCCTTTGATTTCCATGTACGTAGGGCGGGTCGGGTAAGAGGGGGGGGGGTCAAAGATGGCCGCAGTTTATTCTTAGATTTTTATTCCTGGATGGGAGGGCGATATATTAGTTCCCTTTGGGGGGGGGGGGGGGNATTTGATGGGGATCTATGATAATGATTGGCTGAGGATTTGATGGGGATCTATGATAATGATTGGCTGAGGATTTGATGGGGATCTATGATAATGATTGGCTGAGGATTTGATGGGGATCTATGATAATGATTGGCTGAGGATTTGATGGGGATCTATGATAATGATTGGCTGAGGATTTGATGGGGATCTATGATAATGATTGGCTGAGGATTTGATGGGGATCTATGATAATGATTGGCTGAGGATTTGATGGGGATCTATGATAATGATTGGCTGAGGATTTGATGGGGATCTATGATAATGATTGGCTGAGGATTTGATGGGGATCTATGATAATGATTGGCTGAGGATTTGATGGGGATCTATGATAATGATTGGCTGAGGATTTGATGGGGATCTATGATAATGATTGGCTGAGGATTTGATGGGGATCTATGATAATGATTGGCTGAGGATTTGATGGGGATCTATGATAATGATTGGCTGAGGATTTGATGGGGATCTATGATAATGATTGGCTGAGGATTTGATGGGGATCTATGATAATGATTGGCTGAGGATTTGATGGGGATCTATGATAATGATTGGCTGAGGATTTGATGGGGATCTATGATAATGATTGGCTGAGGATTTGATGGGGATCTATGATAATGATTGGCTGAGGATTTGATGGGGATCTATGATAATGATTGGCTGAGGATTTGATGGGGATCTATGATAATGATTGGCTGAGGATTTGATGGGGATCTATGATAATGATTGGCTGAGGATTTGATGGGGATCTATGATAATGATTGGCTGAGGATTTGATGGGGATCTATGATAATGATTGGCTGAGGATTTGATGGGGATCTATGATAATGATTGGCTGAGGATTTGATGGGGATCTATGATAATGATTGGCTGAGGATTTGATGGGGATCTATGATAATGATTGGCTGAGGATTTGATGGGGATCTATGATAATGATTGGCTGAGGATTTGATGGGGATCTATGATAATGATTGGCTGAGGATGTATGTGATTCTTTCAAACTCAAAAGTAGGACTTGTCATGGAAATCTGAACAACCCCTTTAAAAAGAAAAATGTCAGACCTTATTAAAAAAAAAGAAGATTGGGGTGTGTTGGGACAGCAATGAGGTACGTCCAAAAGTTTGTTAAACAGAGTAGCTTGCCCCTCGTTGCCGCCTACTTTTTTGTTAATTTGTGTTGGTTCTAGTATCATTTTTTTTTTTTTTAAATTATAAACTCGATTCCAGTAAGTTGATTAGGGCTAGTTAGGCCCGATAATGTAGTTTAAACAATAAAATCTATACCTTTACTCTAAATAATGTGTTTCCTCTCACGTGACGGTGACGTCATCCAACCCATGTTTACTTAACCAAACCTTGACGACAACAAAGGCTATGGACCAACCCGTTTAGCGCTTTTCTCCAAAAATAGATATTGTTTTACTTCGTGGTCGTACCCCATACCGTTATGGTCCGCCTAACTTAATATGGTGGGGATTTTTCAAAAATCTAAAAAAAAAAAAAAAAAAAAAAATTTTAAAAAAAAATATTTACATGTACAAGCCTTCATGACGTCAATCATGAACAAAATATGACTGATTGCTTTATAACGGATAAATGTGTTTGTTTACATGTTAATAGTTGATGACTTTAAGTTGGCGACTTTAAGAAGATGACTTAAAGAAGATGACTTTAAGACGATGACTTAAAGTAGATGACTTTTAGACGATGACTTTGAGTAGATGAATTAAAGACGATGACTTTAAGAAGATGACTTTGATTAGATGGAATACTTGAATATAGACAAGTGAGACAGTCTGGACAGGTGGCCACGTCATATTTGGAATAGATTCAATAACGGTATTTCACCGGTCTAGGGCCATCGTCACGGATGATTTGTTTTCACTGTGAGTCAACTTTATCTGGTTATGCTTGAGTGCAGTTGATCTCAGTGTAGGTCGGGTAAGAGAGAAGATGGTCAAGCTGAACGAAGATGGTCAGTGTTGGTCGGCAAATCTTTTAAGGCTGTATCCAAACACGAGGGTAAGACAGAGGTCAACTCTCTACGGCAGAATGAAGTAGAAGTTTGTAGTGTCAGGAGCGTGGAAGGAATGGAAGGAAGATGTCAACGAGTGCAACTCAGAATGGTTCTCGATATTATGTTTTGTGGCATTTGAATTTCTTTCGTTATAGTAATGGACACCACCAACCCCCCACCCCGCCCCAACCCACCACCCATTTGATGCCCGGAGCATGTGTCTTAGCGCCCCACCTGACCGTGAAATTGATTCTGAATGTTATAATGTAAACAGGCAAAGCATTTCCGAATGTCTCATTCGCCACCCCACCCCCCCCCCCCCCNGGCGAGGGACACGTCACCCACACCGGCGCAGTAAGTCGATAGGATGGGTCAGCAACTTCCACGTGAATCACACAAATACCGGGTGCTGGGGAGGTATGGGGCCCGTGAGGGGGTGGGGCCAGTGGGGGGGGGACCAGTGGTGAGGGCCGGGGGGGACGACGACAGTGAGTGGTGCTAGGGATAGGAGGGGGCTGATTGGTCCCATTGATGTATCACACCGTTGTCTTGTGGTCCCAAGTATTAGGTCATGCCTACCAAGATGTGAGGCGACCAAGTGAATTGTTATCAATTATTATTACGGAATGAGGGGATTTGGTGGTGGGGGTTACTGTTACGATACATATTGTTATTTATGACGTAGTTTCCATAGCAATTAAATTATCATCACAGGATGTGACGTTTACAAGACAACTTCCGGTTTTTCTATTATTTTTTTCTTTTTTTTAAATTAAAAAATTTAATTTAAAATAGGACATCATTCATTTTTTTCGGAGTTACAAAAGTATATTACTAAATAAGCAATGCTAAATGTCTTCTCGGATACAGTAGCCATAGCCATAACCAGCTCTAACGCAGCCATCTGAAATAACTTATACGGCAACTTGAAACCAATACTGAATGCATAATCTAGCCGCTCCCATGCGTTGTGCAACTTTGATTTGTTAAACAGATTTTTTTCGTGTCTTCCCTTATCTGCTGACACTTTATTGTGTAGGTATGGCTCATGGGTTATCTAATATCTTGTTGCACATGTGTTCGGCCTTGATTTATAATCTCATGTCAGGCCTTTTCCATAAGGCATGCTCTTTACTGTTCTGCTGAGCTGTGGCAACAGCTTATAGGATTGATACATGAAATGTCAGCGTGGTAGACACATCTGTCAGTGGGAGCAGCTTATATCATTGATATATGCCATTTCAGCTTGGTACATATCTGTCAGTGGTAACAGCTTATAGGATAGATATAACGGTGTGGTTAAATCTCAAATTTAGCGTAGCACCTGGCACACCAAACAGCGATGTTCCCTCGGTGTTCCCTCAATTCAATGTTCCCTCAATGTTCCTTGCAATATGCTATAATACCAATCCAAGCAGACGTGGCTCTTCCATAGCAGAGGTACAGGGGTCGAAGTTCAACATTTGAATTATTATGATGACCTCTTGTACAGGAGGTTGACAATGAGCATGTATACTGTGTAAGTATACTAAGATTTTGAACATTCTCAAATCGTTCATCCTATTCTGAAATCGTCCATCCTATTCTGATAACGTTCAAAACATTCTAAAGTTAATTTCTGGTATGGTTTAAGGAAAGACCCAGTGCCACGACGCAATCAATTTGAGTTGGCTTGGCGTGGCCATGAGCCAGATTGTCTCAATCTAGCATGTACTTGTCTCTGTAACCCCCTTGGAAAGCCACACCCCCCTAGGAAAGCTATATCCCCCTACAGAGCTATATGGTGTTACGGAAACGGGGGTGTGAACCCAGAGGTTTGGGGGTGGGGTTGGGGCTAGGAGTCGGAGTGTTGGTGGAAGGGAGGACCTCACAGATATGTGTGTGTGGCAGGGAGGACCTTACAGATTTGTGTGTGTGGCAGGGAGGACCTCACAGATATAGGTTTGTGGGAGGGTGGACTTCACAGATATAAGCGTAGTGATACAAATCATATCAAGAGACGAAAAAGTACATTATGATCTCGACAGGTTTCACAATCCCGGGCAATCGGGGGGGGGGGGGGGGGGCATCACAGGTGTTTTCCCTTCCTCCTCATTTCAATGACGCCCCAGCCACGTCTGCTGTGTTAGTGTACATACGATACACACAAAATAATAGAGTAAAAACATGTTGATCTGTTCTGATATAAAAACAACAAGGTCAAGGCCGTTGAACACACAACAAAGCTTACATACGTTGCAGGCGTTCAACACTGGAAGGGCGGGTGGTCGCCCTTAGACAATGGTAGGCATCAGACAGGAAGAAGAATAGACGTTTATGGACGCCGGGGGATTCTCACATTACAGGGGCGATGTCGTGTTAGGGTGTGTTGGTGCTGATGCCACACACACAATATAGTGCGATACACGGTTTGGTGAATGGTGTGTGTGTGTTTTTAAGTTAACAAGGTGGAAGAATGCAGAGCTTTTTTTAAACAATGATCGATACATTGTGTTGTGTTGTGGCTATGTTGTATTGTGTCTATGTTATGTTGTGGCTATGTTGTATTGTGTCTATGTTGTGTTGTGTCTATGTTGTACAGTGTCTATGTTGTACTGTGCCTATGTTGTACAGTGTCTATGTTGTACAGTGTCTATGTTGTACAGTGTCTATGTTGTACAGTGTCTATGTTGTACTGTGCCTAGGTTGTATTAAGTCTATGTTGTACTGTGCCTAGGTTGTATTAAGTCTATGTTGTACTGTGCCTAGGTTGTATTAAGTCTATGTTGTACTGTGCCTAGGTTGTATTAAGTCTATGTTGTACTGTGCCTAGGTTGTATTAAGTCTATGTTGTACTGTGCCTAGGTTGTATTAAGTCTATGTTGTACTGTGCCTAGGTTGTATTAAGTCTATGTTGTACTGTGCCTAGGTTGTATTAAGTCTATGTTGTACTGTGCCTAGGTTGTATTAAGTCTATGTTGTACTGTGCCTAGGTTGTATTACGTCTATGTTGTACTGTGCCTAGGTTGTATTAAGTCTATGTTGTACTGTGCCTAGGTTGTATTAAGTCTATGTTGTACTGTGCCTAGGTTGTATTAAGTCTATGTTGTACTATGCCTAGGTTGTATTAAGTCTATGTTGTACTGTGCCTAGGTTGTATTAAGTCTATCATACTATGTTGTACTGTGCCTATGTTTTACAAAGCATGTCTCGGTTGTTTTGTACTTGTCTATCGAACTGTCTGTGTTAATGCCGTTGTGTGTGTCTTTGACATTGAGTAAATGTCGTTGTGTGTCTATGTCATTGTGTGTCTATGTCGTTGTATCTATATAAGTCTGTATATAGCAAAGTGTGCATGTCTATGTTGTTTTGTATGTCTACGATGTAGTGTGTGTCTATGATGTAGTATGTGTCTATGTTCGAAATGGGAGTTCTGACATAAAAGTACAATTATTGCAATGTTCAAAGTGGGTGGTCTTACCAATGTGAAGGTCATGGTTTGGTCAGTCAACCGTCCTTCATCGGTCCCTTGTCCAGCTGGGCTGGTGACATCGCTGGACAGCTCGGAGATTCGCTGAATTTCCACAACCATCACAGAAGGGGTAGCTCCAGCGCGCCAGGGAAATGGTTCACTTTGTGTGAAGACGTGCTCCTTTTACCACTGGTCACACAGCTGTCAAGGTTTTGTTTTTTAGGACAACTCTAGACAGGGGTCAATGTTTCTGTAGAGAGCGAGACCAGCTGCGGCTGTTGTCAGCACGGCTGTGCACTCTAAAACTAAACGACACCAGTAAGAAAAGTTTCCACAGTTTCTATGTCAACAACACAATGAGAAGAATCTCTGCACACAACTGGAGCTCGCTATCTTCATCTGTCGACTATCTTCTGTCAACTATCTTCATCCGTCAACCGACTCAGCCTTTTCGGGGGAAAATACAAAGAACACAATTTTCAAACACTTAAATTATCACACTCAACATAACTGATCTGTCGGATTTGATTCTGTCATTTTGAAACCCCAAATGATCCAACATCTCGTTATTTAACGCTCGTTTTATTCCCGTTGGCGGCAAACGTGTAGCTTATAAGAGGGACGTTCGCGCATGTTCAGAAGACGACACAAGGGCAAAAGGCACAACGTCATGTAACAGGATAGATGCGTGTAAGTGTAAGTGTAAGAATACACTCGCTCTCAATGAAGCTGTCAGGTTTTTTTTTTTTTTTTCAAACACTGGTTACGCAAGTGAGAAGCTCCGGTCTAGCGTCGCCAACAAGGGAGGCGAATTGTGACGAGATCCGGTCAGATGGAGTAGCGCCGCTTGACTTACTCGAGTTGAGACGAGATTAGCATGTAGTGTACGAGGTGTGGGCGAGAACCAGGGGATTACGTGATGCTACTGAGTAAGGGGGAATCAGTCTGAAATTACTCCAGCCAATTTCACCGAAAGTGATGCACACAACAACAAAAATGGGATGGAAAAAGAAAATGCGCGACCTGGTTTTCCCCATTAAATTTGTAAAGCATGATGCACGCCTGTTTAATCATCGCCGGCCTTGAAATACCTGACACCATTTGAACACATGCTATCTTGGGTTATCTGCCCTCCTTAAAAAATTTTTTTAAAAATTCGTTTGCGTGTGTGTTGGTTTATCATTAGATCGTATTCACCCAAAATAAGCCTTCGAACAATGCGCGCGTGGTCTCAATAAGGGGAGACAAGACTTTCTTTATCGTCAAGTTCCGTGACTCATGGGACGGTTTCGTAACGGGAAAACTATTTGACTGGCAGGATAGGTGCGAAATGGGATAATCGGATTACGTCACGTGGGTGGGTGGGGAGAGGGGGTGGGGGGCTACACCCACGTGGGAATACAGGAGACCGCTAAAGTAGGCCACTAGATCAGCGGCGGTGTTGAAAGGTAGTGCGGGTAGGTTACGTAAAGTTGCATCGATTATTTGATTGATTCATTGCGCGCATTATTTTGATGCGCAATTATTTTTAAAAACTAACTGAAAACGTCATCACAAAGTCTATTTTCTTAGAAGTAGGCAAATAGAAGCTTACAAAGGATGTTCATTACAATTAAATAGTTCATCCCACGTTCACTTCGCTATTATGGTGTCTAATATTGATTTGCCATTCGATATTATGGTGTCTAATACTGATTTGCCATTCGATATTATGGTGTCTAATACTGATTTGCCATTCGATATTATGGTGTCTAATATTGATTTGCCATTAGATATTTTGGTAATTTATATTTATTTGCAATTCGATATTATAATATCTAATATTGATTTGCCATTCGATATTTTGATATCTAATATTAATCTGCCATTCAATATTTTGGTATTTAATATTGATTTGCCGTTCGATATTATGTATCTAATATTGATTTGTCATTTGATATTTTGGTATCTAATACTGATCAGCCTGTTGATTCTCTTTTCTTTTTTTTTTTTTAATTATTATTTTAATCTTAATTTAGTTAAATTTAAAGGGATATTCATTTTCGCTTCCTTTCTTTTAACTTAACACTAACACCATGAAAATAGCTTACATCCATTGAGAAAGTAACGTCCGTTCTATTTATATTTTGGTTTCTAATACTGATCAGCCTTTTGATTCTTTTTTCTTTTTTTTTTTTTAATTATTATTTTAATCTTAATTTAGTTAAATTGAAAGGGATATTCATTTTCGCTTCCTTTCTTTTAACTTAACACTAACACCATGAAAATAGCTTACATCCAATGAGAAAGTAACGTCCGTTCTATTTATAGCGGCGACGGTCTATCACGTGACAACTTCACACCAATGTACAGCATCAATTTATTGATCACTTGTAGTGTTGTGGCGGTTAGAGAGTATGTTTCTTACTCACACCAAAAGTTTTAAATACAAACTAATACATGAACCGGCTGTGTAAGAAATTACCAACCGACTGTATTAGACATTACCAACCGGCTGTATTAGACATTACCAACCGGCTGTATGAGACATTACCAACCGGCTGTATGAGACATTACCAACCGACTGTATTAGACATTACCAACCGGCTGTATGAGACATTACCAACCGACTGTATTAGACATTACCAACCGGCTGTATGAGACATTACCAACCGACTGTATTAGACATTACCAACCGGCTGTGTGAGACATTACCAACCGGCTGTATTAGACTTTATGAACAGACTCAATGAGACATTATGACAGCATCAGGTGAATATTTACCACCTATGACAGCATCAGGTGAATATTTACCACCTATGACAGCATCAGGTGAATATTTACCACCTATGACAGCATCAGGTGAATATTTACCACCTATGACAGCATCAGGTGAATATTTACCACCTATGACAGCATCAGGTGAATATTTACCACCTATGACAGCATCAGGTGAATATTTACCACCTATGACAGCATCAGGTGAATATTTACCACCTATGACAGCATCAGGTGAATATTTACCACCTATGACAGCATCAGGTGAATATTTACCACCTATGACAGCATCAGGTGAATATTTACCACCTATGACAGCATCAGGTGAGGCTTTTTTTAAACACTAGCGCAATAAATGAGCCGATCCTATAACCTTCATTTCCAAACAGGATCGAATACAGTGACGACTTGTCAAGCGTAACACTTTTGGTGGACTGTATCTTTAGACTATAACTTGTAGAGTGAATCAATTCGATCGAATGTCTATTGAGACAATAACTTTTTTTTCACTAATTTAAACTCACAAGTTCAAGTGTTAAACCTTCCGGTAAAAGTAATAATCCAAGCTGTGCATCCGGATAAGTATTGACCAGCAGGTCGTCCGTTAGTGACCACGTCCAGCCGGTCCTCTGTTTACATATTCCATGCGGAGTGACAATCACGGGGGCTCGTCCAAGTCACTGGATGGCTTCCCTGCGAGGACCGTGGCCGAGAGGGGTGGGGGGGGGGTGAGTGCCCAGTAGCCACACGTCGTTCGTGTGTCACCCGCTGGACGGAAGCGAGAGGTGAGGCCGGGGGGGGGTGTGGACATGGGGAGGGCGAGGTTTCCCCCCCCCCACCTCCCCCTCGCTTTCATCAAGACATAAATATGCCCCACTGCCTCGCTAGAACGGGAGCTTCTCACCCATTACGCCCTCCTCCCCCCTCCCCCTCCCCCACACCAATTTTCGTGCTCTCATCCTTCGGGACCCACATCCTTTCACCATCTTCTGAACACATCTTATTTTAACAAACTTGCCGAACTTTACTTGATGGTACCGACTCGAGACAACACTAGACTCGAGACAACACTAGACTCGGGACTATAGTAGCATCCTCTATAAACTGGTCTAAAATGTTGTAAAATATTAAACTTGTGATTAAATCAGAGATACAAAATCGTTTGAGAAAATGTAACTGTCAATGTATTTGATCTGATATTTAACTGTCAATGTATTTGATCTGATATTTAACTGTCAATGTATTTGATCTGATATTTAACTGTCAATATATTTGATCTGATATTTAACTGGCAATGTATTTAATCTGACATATATAACTGTCAGTGTATGTGACCTGACATTTAACTTGACCCCCAAAACAGAAAACTCTTACAAACTGAACGGGGCCGCAACATTTTCAGACCCAACCGATCGTTTCCCACAGTTTGAGGACCTCCGCCGCCAACACTTACAGAACTCCTGGGCGTGGTGGGCGGCGAGACGATGGTACGTGTCCCTGCCTGCCCCCGCTGTGACCTTTGACACGGTATGCCACACTGTTCCAGAGATACGCTGCTCGAGCTCATCTTTGGCTCTCTCTGCCACTCGGTCATTCGGGAAGTTCCGCCTGACCAAGCAGCAGAGTATTGACGAAAACGTGTCTTTTGTTTCTGTCTGAGCTTGACGGGGTGTTGACTTACATGGAAGATTCTTGTTGCGTGGCCAATAAGTTTTGGTTGGTGACCTCTTTAACACCTCAGTTTATTAATAACCCCCGCCTCCTCCCCCCCCCCCCCTAAAAGATAAACACCAATCAATTCGTTTTTTTTTTTTAAATTGTAAGTTATGCAAAAAAATTAACAAGGGTGCTAGTGAGACACAATCCACCCATCCCTGGGGCGCCACAGCCCATGTGGGGCATTGGCCTGCCTCACCACTTCCTTCCACTCAGGCCATCCACCCATCCCTGGGGCGCCACAGCCCATGTAGGGCTTTGGCCTGCCTCACCACTTCCTTCCACTCAGGCCATCCACCCATCCCTGGGGCGCCACAGCCCATGTAGGGCTTTGGCCTGCCTCACCACTTCCTTCCGCTCAGGCCATCCACCCATCCCTGTGGTGCTATACCGTAGCCCATGTAGGGCTTTGGCCTGCCTCACTACTTCCTTCCACTCAGACCCAACTGAAGCTATTCTTTTCAATGCTTGGATTCCCAGCTGCTGAAGATCTTTTTCCCACATCATCCATCCATCTAAGCCTACGTCTGCCTTTGAGCCGTTTTCCTCTGGGGTTGTGACGCTGTACCCTCTTCACTCCTCTGTCATTCGGCTAGTGAGAAATGCTTGATTTGAGAATCCCTGGATTACTGGCATTGCCATTGTATTACGCATATATAACCGATGATATCACACTCCAGGTTTTCTTAACCAACCCTGACATCATCATCTGGAAGATGGAATGGATCTTCAAAGAAAGACGTGCAAAAGCATCCTTGACAAATCTTGGATCATGTGATCTCTGTGGCCAATTAGCATAACGTGTATAAATGGATCAGATCACGTGACCAGGCACAGATCAATGTAATGTACTTTTCCTTTGTCAGTATGGTTTCAAGAATAAATAACTCAATGTATACGCTTCTAATCTGTATGGACGACAGGGGGTGAGAGGGGGTGGGTGGAGGTGGGAAATGGGTTAGGGGCGTTCAGAACCGTGTTAGGGGCGGTCAGAACCGGGTTAGGGGCAGTCAGAACCGGGTTAGGGGCGGTCAGAACCGGGTTAGGGGCGGTCAGAACCCCCTAATCATCTGTTGCGTGGCGGTGGTGCAGTCAGGATATACAATGTCCGTTATAAGGTCTCTTTCGCCAAGTCATTCACGTTTATTATCTGGGGGGGGGGGGGGGGGGCTAGGGTCAATGTGTCGTAGCCGTCCTGTCCACTCCACCGTCTCAACCAGCATCGGACGTTACCGGATAGGGTTGTACGGACACCTTATCGAAACACCAATCCTAGTAGTACAAACACCTTACAAAAACACCAATCATGGCAGATTTCCCAAAAAGATAGTCTGCAACACTTCCCGGTAAAGAAATATACATATATATTTGTTAATTTATTTATTTTTTTTAATTGGTTGGTGGAAAGGGGGGAGGGGGGGGGATATTTTGAACAGTTATTTATTTTTTTTTAAAAATTGAACATTAAAATTGAAGTTCGATTTTTCAACAACATTTTATTTTATGGCACGTTTTGACAGGTGTTAAATATAAGGTCAAGGTTATTATTGAGCCAAATCCGAATATATGTCTAAATAGATGAGCTTTTATGAAAATAACTGTCTGAATAGATAAGCTATTGTCATGTCCAAAGATATGTCTAAATAGATGAGCTTTTATGAAAATAACTGTCTGAATAGATGAGCTATTGTCCAAAGATATGTCTAAATAGATGAGCTTTTATGAAAATAAATGTCTGAATAGATCAGCAATTGTCCAAAGATATGTCTGAATAGATGAGCTATGGTCGCCACTGTGTATTATAACTAGTGTTATAAACTCACCATTGGGTAAAGTTATTGTTACAAAATCACCACTGAATATAGATAGTGCTACAAACTCACCACTGAGCATAGATAGTGCTACAAACTCACCACTAAGTATAGTGTTATAGAGAGCTTGTTTACATCATATTTCTTGTGCGTGGCCTCTGATTGACCCCGCATGAGACGCTGTGTTCACAAAGGGGTGTGGCTTAGGCCTTTGAAGTATTCTTGTTTACACCGCCAAACTACTAAAATAATTAATCTGTTCCAAGTAGTGTTTTGTAGAATGATTCTGATGGTTCTAGAAATGTCATGTAGCTTGTCGAAGGCAGGGCTTAGGCGTCGGTAGACCCACCTATATAAGGGATTGACAGGCACGGACGAAAGACGTAGATTTTTCAGATAGATTTTCTTAACATTACGAGGCGTGTTTTGTTCTTTGTGTATTTGTGTGCTCCTACTTATATGTGTTTATTTCGCATTATTTATTGGCATCATTATTTCTAATTGTATTAACTGTGTACCGGTACGAGATCTGCCATACTGTAAGTTGAAGATTGTAATTTTATTTTATTTTATTTTGTAATTATCTTAAGACATAATAAATCTTAATTAAATTGTGACTAGAAACTGTTTTGGGTCGTATCTTTAATATTGTTGATTTTATGGTATCGTCCTTTGTTAGGCACTGCTTACAACGAGCCAATTAAAATTAAAATAGGAGATTAATTTCTCCCAATACAAGTCAGTGCGTAACAATAGATAGTGCTACAAACTCACCTCTGAGTATAGATAGTGCTACAAACTCACCACTGATAAAATTAATTGATAGAAAACTCAACGTTGTAGACCAAACATATTGTAAGTAATTGTAGTGACAGTGATAGCTGAAACCCACACAATCTTACGTGGAACCAGCAGCTATTATTAGATCTATCTTACGAATGAGAGCTATAAATAGCTTACTCTCAAACACGGCGTAACCGGATGTATCATGGCCAGAAATTAAGGTTTTGGGGATTTCTGCTTATGACCCGTGACATGGTTTCATTTGGGGAAATGGTGGAATCGAAAAAAAGGTGTGTGTGTGTGTTGGGGAAGGGGGGGGGGTGTGTGGACGGGGAGAGGGTGGGGGGCAGAGTTTTTCAGGGGCGTCATGCCAATTTATCTGTGTTAGTTCCGTCTTTTGAACGTAATGTCATAGTCATTATTACTCAGTTAATGTGTTATTATCCACTTGTAATAATTAATTTGGTCCCACACTCCCGGATGATCAAAGTCATTTTTAAAAAAAAATCCTTTATATTAAGATTAACTTCGCTTTTGTGTGAAAAGGGGAAAATCTTCGGACGGCTAATTGACCTACTTCCCGTCAATCTATCCAGCTGAATCTCAACACACAGCCTCGTTGTCGGTGACAACACATTCTATCACATTTTCAGCCCCAACCTCCAGTTGTTTTTTTTTTTGGTCGATTTTTTTTTTCTTTAAGTTTTTCAAGGGGAAGATGAAGGAATAGGATGCCCCAACTTTCATGAAATAATAGTCCCGATAACTGCGCCAAATGAGATTACTTTTTTTTTTTTTTTAAATATCGCAAGTGCGCACTATTTTATTTAGTTTTTTCTGCAATAGTTGGTGAAACAAATATGAGGTGCAAAATCGGGTGGGTCATTAGACGATTAATAATTATTAATATAACTATTTTTTTTTTTTAAAAATGAAATAGAGGATTTCAACGATCAACTTTGTTGTTGTTGAATTGGTACCTGGATGAAGCTTGATGATCTATCTATTCAGCCGTCATACAACAGCAATGTTAGGTTATAAAAAACGACACTGCGGTTGGAAACAAAAGCCAAACCCTGTAGTAGGGGGAATCTTCGTTTCGACCAAATCACATGTGTACACCTCCGACGCGTTGACCGCACCTACGTCACTCTGACACGTTCGGGGAAAACCCGTTGGTCTATTATATTATCTCATTACTTTGCATCACGCAAAAAAACACATCATCACGTCATGTCTAATTATAGAAGCAATATTGTTTCCTTCCCCCCTCCCCCCCCCACCCCCGAAAAAAATCACAGCTATTGGTAGATTGTATGATTACGATTTTCTGTGACAGATGTCACGAGCTGTCATAACGTTAGTGTCGTATAAGATTATTTTGGTGTCAAGTCGTTTCCTGCCAGACATAATATACATAGGCATGGTGACGTGACGTGAGGCACAGTGAGTCTCTGGATCGATTACTGACCCCACGTGACGCTGCTCCGCTGACCAGTCCGGCAAGGATGGGCCCGCCAGAGTTCATGGCCACACAGAGTAACGGGAATCGAAGGTTTTAATCCTGAACAACTGTTTCGCAGAAGAAACAGTGGCTCATTTGGTCATCACGTGTCCTAGTGGGGGGACGGGGGCAAACGGGCGAGACCCGGAAGCCTGCCTTGAAGATATGATTTACGGGGATGCCCAGCAGATGAGGCTCGCCGCCAAAGTAGTAGACAGGGCTCTAAGAGACTAAGTCTCAGCCCAACAGAGTATTGACATTTATAATCCTGAACAACATGCAGTCTTGAATCACGACCAAATTCTCAGCACGCGAATCCAGTGGCTGTTGGCTGTCACAGTCTCTTTGATCATCGATGTTGTTATCAAGTGTCTTAAACTTTCTTTTCATATTAAAAAAGGGGGTTGATAAACTGTCTATGTTGACAGCTGGGAAGGGGGTGAGCATGGATGACCATCCTACATTTTGTCTGCGAACTCATTGCCATTGATTAGGATTTCTCTCTCTATATATATACGATTAGGATTTCTCTATATATATAGCGACGCACAGATATGGGAAATATGGGCAATATGGGAAAATGGGAAATATAGGCTTGGAAAATATCGGGAAAATAGGAATATGGACAATATAGGCATGGGCAATATGAGAAAAATAGGTATATGGGCAATATGGTAAATATTAGCAAATAGGCAATATAGGCAATGGGAAATATAGGCATCTGGGAAATAATGGCAATATAAGCATATGGGCAATATGGAAAATAAAGGCATATGGGAAATATGGGAAATATAGGCAAAAGGACAACATATGCATATGGGAAATATGGACTACATTTCATTGAATGGGGTGGTGGGCCGTACCTGCTCTAAGTGAATGGGAATTTAAATGGGCGACCAAGATTATCCAGTAACTATTTATAACTTTACAGCCATCACACATTAAACATTACACATTCACCATTACACATTTACCATTACGCATTCACCAATGCACATTCACCATTACAAAATCATCATTACATATTTAGCCTTGGCTCCCCGCTATTCACAGCAATCCACTTAAACTAAAACATTGAAATCATCCAAAATCATTTGACCCACAGGGCAAGTTTAAACATGAGTGAATCAATGACACGACAGCATGACATGACATGGCAGCATGAGAAGACATGACAGCACGAGAAGACATGGCAGCATGAGAAGACATGACAGCACGAGAAGACATGGCAGCATGAGAAGACATTCACAGCAGACAGACCAGCTATCCTCGGTGTCATTATACCAGCTACCACATTATGAGCCACATATGATGAGTTTAGTACTCATATTGAATATGTATATGGATATGTGTGTCAGTGAGCACCTTACATGGCACAGAAATAAGTAGGCTGTAAGTATAAGACAAATCTAAGTGTAACTTAATCTGTAAGTTTAGACTAAAAACAGAATCAATGAATTACTCTTACAATGAGAATATGTATTGGTTGTGGCCAGCACCAGATTAGAGGCTATTATATTTAGACACATGGTCATGGGTAGCCCGCACCTGTCGCCGGCTCTGATTAAGTTATGCAACCATTTCTGGCTTGACCTGGTCAAACGTCTGCCGACATGGCACCCTACACATAGGTAAGGGATGGACAATACATCTATGAGATAGTGTGTGTAAAGTCTTAAGAGTTAAGAGGCCCACGTGTCTTGTAATTAAATAGCAAAGAGAAGGCTCCCAATCGGCGTAACATGTACTGTCGTTGAAACACTAATTAAACTCCTATGATTAGGCCTAAGGCACAACACTGGACAACTTACGTTGACTTACCTGTTCGACAACCAACATTCTCCGAGGTTGTTTACTACGACGGCTTCCACTGACACACCTGACGATGACCAAACGGTGTGACTAGACCAGGCCCCCGTCAGAAGGCGACCCGCGTTGTATGCGAATATAATCCCAATCTTGGAGTGAAAAAAAACAACAAAAAAACAACAAAGGTTTGTGAATGACACACGTGTCCGAACCGTTACACCAAAGAACTGAATCACGGTAAGCCCAGAGCGTTGCCCTTGCGCCTTGTTTACTTCACAGAACACTCCTAACTGATCCACGGTCTGTCTTTATCATCGTGTAAGTGTAAGAAAGTGGTCGATCCTTGGTCGGTCTATCTCGAATGGGTTCTGTACATCGCCGTACGACAACATCAGAAGTGGCGTAAACAAAACAAAACGAAACACGCGTAGTGATAAAACAAATACCTGGGTTGGGCTCCCCCTACCCCCCACAATGCAGAGTTATTTCAGGACGGGCGAAATTATCGAATCAACACGCCGAAATCAAAAAAAAAAACCCAACCCTCCTCTCACGTAACGAACGGTCACAGTGAGCGAGGTCACGAAGGCTTCTCTAACGGGGCCCTCTACCTGCCGGCAACATCGGGTCTAACGTTCGACGTACTGGTACAACTGACGCAAGCGAACTTTTCCCCTCTCTTGCACCCAAACGCCCTCGGCGAACACTCATTCACTGGCATTCCCCCCCCACCTCCCTGCCCCAGCCCTCTCCCCCCTTGCTCTCATCTTTCCTTTCACATTTTTCGTCACTCGTAGTGTAGTGCCTGCTATAATTAAACTTGACACGTGATGCGCTCCGTTGTGTTTACCTGAGAGACGGCTTGTTGATGGGTTGTCCTGAAAAATAAAAGACGATGCGGCTTCTTAAGGTCATTCTGCGGCTGACCCCACCAAAAGAACTTGTTTCGTAATCTCAAATTTGAATGATTTCACACGATTAATTAATCCTTACAATGGCCAGCCGGCTTCCTGACCTCGAGGTGACGTTGTGAAGAAATATGCAAAAATCGCCCGCCACGTCATAAAATCCGACATTAGCCAACCAATCACCGGCAGGGAAGTCGAAAGAGGCATGTCCATTTCAGCGCGGACTTTGCCAGCCAGTGACGAGGCAGCATTCTGATTGGCTGAGCTGGGTTACGTAAAGGGTTGGGACAAAAGGTGAGAGCCTCGTCTTCAACCGGCAGCATGTTGCTGCCCGCTAGTTCTGGCATTTTATAAAAATATCACCGCCGGTTTTTTGTTTTTTTCAACAAACCTTTCGTTAGATTTTCTTTTCAATTATAATTTTGATTTAAAATTTTTACTTTTTTTTTTTTAACATCCGATTGGGTATTTCATTTAAAAATACATACAAAGGGTAATGACTTCGGACAAGGAAAGAAGCGAAAACAACCCCCTCTCTCTCTCTCACTCTCTCTCTCTCTCTCGTCAAGCGTGATCACTCTGCCCCCACAATAATGGATTCCAGAGCGTTGTGAAGTACTGCATGTGTGACGTATTTAGCGGACTGGCTGGTCAGCTCCCTCCACTTCCTTGCATTTTTTAAAAAAAACCTGATACATTCGAGGTCTACAAGGTGGAAAATATTTGTATTAACACTAAATTATTAAAAATATTATGTAAAAAGCAAATCTGACTTATTAATGAGAATAAATTACGGTAAGTACCCAAATTGGTAGCAATTCATCAACGTAACAGAAAAAATATATCGATTCTTCATTTACCCAAAAGTTATGTTTAAATGTAAGGGGAAGCCCCTTTTCTGTGACGGTCACTTTGAAAACAATCCTTATTTTTAATCCGATTTAAAACTACGGACCGTAATACAAAAAGTATCAATATGATACGTTCAATTTCAATTAAAACTAACGATTTAGATGCTTACGCCCTTATGTATTCAATTTATAAGAATTAAACATGTCAACATGTGGTAAAAAAAAAA
>CAXITT010000010.1:288116-325857 GCA_964033795.1 Lymnaea stagnalis
GTGATGGGTGGGTAGTGGGTGTAGAACTTCAATATGTGTCTATGATCACACTTGGGGGGAGCAGATGCATGATCGAAGATGAGAACCGTTTATTGCCGTCACTTTGAGCACCCCTGAGGTGCAGATTACATCCGTGTCACTGACCGATGACGTGTCCGCCGTGTGGTCACCGTACAGCCGGCGTGGTTGATAGTGTAGGTCATCTACTACGTCACACGTGTTTACATGGTGGCCAACAAAGGATAGGATAATATATCAATCTACTGCGTACTGACAACATCATAAACTAATCAATGCTGGTAACGATGTGGTGATATGTCTATACATGAAATATGACATGTCATGTCTTGTTATTGTCCAGTCTATAATAATAACTCTATAGAACAACAATTGGAAGCCTACTGAACCCCAGTATTACCTGCTGTCGTGGTAACTCGTCCTCTGAAACCAAACGCCAATTAAAGCAGTGGTTCTCAAACTTCCTAATGCCGTGACTCTTTAATACAGAATATATGTGATTTCCGATGGTCTTATGTGATCCCTTGGAAAGGGTCGATCGACTCCCAAAGGGGTCGCGACCCACAGGTTGAGAACCGCTGCATTAAATAGACTAATAGAACAATCAAGAAAGCAATTATGTAGTAATTTCACATTAATTAAGCTACCTACACACTTGAAGAACTATTGGAAGAAAAATGCTATTGTAGAACAAAACAAAAAATGGATGATACATCCCACCCTCTTCAACACAGATACCTAAGATCATCTCCACCAGGGCGAATTAGTTCCCTTAGACTTAGAGTTAGGACCGAAAGATACAAAAATTTCCTGTACGAATTAACCAAGTCATTATTTCACTGATGGCCGATTTCTGAGCTAGACAAATGCTACTGATGTCTTGTGATGAAACTGCTATGACTGTAAAATGTTGTCTTGGTTAAGATATGTATTTATGTATGTGCTGAACACGAACATGTACAGTGTTATCAAAAAGAAGGTTGTTGGTTAAAACAGGTTGTTGGTCAAAGCAGGTTGTTGGTCAAAGCAGGTTGTTGGTCAAAGCAGGTTGTTGGTTAAAGCAGGTTGTTGGTCAAAGCGGGTTGTTGGTCAAAGCAGGTTGTTGGTCAAAGCAGGTTGTTGGTCAAAGCAGGTTGTTGGTCAAAGCAGGTTGTTGGTCAAAGCAGGTTGTTGGTCAAAGCAGGTTGTTGGTCAAAGCAGGTTGTTGGTCAAAGCAGGTTGTTGGTCAAAGCAGGTTGTTGGTCAAAGCAGGTTGTTGGTCAAAGCAGGTTGTTGGTCAAAGCAGGTTGTTGGTCAAAGCAGGTTGTTGGTCAAAGCGGGTTGTTGGTCAAAGCAGGTTGTTGGTCAAAGCAGGTTGTTGGTCAAAGCAGGTTGTTGGTCAAAACAGGTTGTTGGTCAAAGCAGGTTGTTGGTCAAAGTAGGTTGTTGGTTAAAGCAGATTGCTGGTCAAAGCAGGTTGTTGGTCAAAGCAGGTTGTTGGTCAAAGCAGGTTGTTGGTCAAAGCAGGTTGTTGGTCAAAGCAGGTTGTTGGTCAAAGCAGGTTGTTGGTCAAAGCAGGTTGTTGGTCAAAACAGGTTGTTGGTCAAAGCAGGTTGTTGGTCAAAGCAGGTTATTTCCATTTATTTTGAATCAATAACCAGCCTTATCTAATGAAAGAATTGCCTAGTGACACACATGTGATTATGGAGCTGGACTTGAATTTATGACATAGATCCATGTATGATTATATCTGAGATGAAATGTATGACTATTGATAAATACATTAGTAAAGCAAGAGATGAAATAATGGCATAAGATATAAACGAGATTACATCTAGACATGAAATGATGGCATAAGATGCAAAAGAGATTACATCTAGACATGAAATAATGGCATAAGAGACAAATGAGATTATATCTACAAATGAGATTACATCTAGACATGAAATAATCACATTTAATTGTTGTATTCATACAGCTAGACATAAAATAATTCCATTTAGTTATTGTTAGACATAGAACGATTTCATTCAATTATTGTAATCATAAAGCTAAGCATATCGGAAACATGTTGAGCCCCACGAACAAAGGGAGGTTATCTAGTGAGCTAGACAAGCTGATTATGCGACGACTGGGTCAAAGGTCGCCATGTTTGGGAGCTTTCAATGATAATGTAATCCCTCGCGTCTCTGTAGATTAAGCTGTGTTTGGCTCTCGGTTAAACAATGGGAAACTACCGTCTGCTGGCGAGCGCTGGCCCACGCCATCTTTAATTGTTAGACCTAGTAGCCCCAGGTCATCGCTCTGTGATTTTTTCTTCAAGAAGCAAAAATGTGAAGACTTTGGAAGTTTTGAAAACGTCCATTGATTAGCCTGGGATTACAAGCAAGAAAGGGGAGAAATAAAGGAAGAAATAATGAAATAAAGTAATGAATCAATGAATGAAAGTGAATAAATGAAAGCGAATGAACTAATCAACGAAGGAAGGAAGAAACGGAGAAAGGAAACAACGGAAGGAAGGAAGGACGCGTAGAGCGTATCTGTACAAGATCCACCTGACGTCTTACGAGCGTGACGTCTGCTAACACGGTGAAAAGTAACGACTCGTAGGACTGGCCTGACTCGGATTTCCAAATATTTGTATTACTGATACTCTCAAACCTTCCACCAAAAAATCTGAATCTGAGAGAGAGAGAGAGGGGGGGGGGGTGGGGGAAATGACCCTTGACCTTTTGGGTACGTCCACATGTTTCATTACGTTCCAACAGCCCTTGACTACGCCAAAATATTTGTATTACTGATACTCTCAAACCTTCCACCAAAAAATCTGAATCTGAGAGAGAGAGAGAGGGGGGGGGGGGGGGGGAAATGACCCTTGACCTTTTGGGTACGTCCACATGTTTCATTACGTTCCAACAGCCCTTGACTACGCCCCCTATTCGAAACATTGTTGTGTGTGCGTGGTGCGGGGGGTTGGGAAAAAAAGGGGGTGGGGGGGGCTTATCTATTCATTGTTTTACTTTTATTTCATTTCAAGTAACAGATCAACAACATCACTTTTGGTCCAGGGGCAAGAATATTAGGTTACGGTAAAACTTTGGAAAGCTCGAGATTGGCATTAATACAAACAATAATGATATTAATGATAAATGTATGATAATAATATCATTTACATCTTGCTGAGCTGATAACTTATAACCAGACAAGTCAACATCATCCTCAACTAAACCATTCAGGATTTAAAATAAAAGCATTGGGATTGTGAGCAATGATTGCCATGAGCGCTCTCTGTCTCCTGGCAGCTACTCGCATTAGTCGAATCCTTTTTTGTTGAGGGGCAGGGGGTAATTTCTTGTGCGTTGTCGGTGCTGTTGAACCTGCTAGTTCAACACGACTTGTGATGAAAAATAGATGTTACAGATTTTGCGAATCCGTTCAAGCAGCGATGTTATTATTGTTACTCAATTTACTTTCCCTTAATTCTCAAAATATCGCATTCCTACTCTATCAATAGCATTTATCTTGACTGCACATGACACTTGAACCTTGTCCTTGTTCCAAACCTGCAACATGATCGTAAACATACCGCCCTAGTCATTTATGACAGACAGAATCTACAGGTGAAGAGAGGCCAACTTTTGACTTCTCTTGCACTAACAAAGTGTGCTAACATTCTAACCAGCCATCAGCAGTGCACAGACACACATTAAATAAATCTTACATTGTTAAAAGCCTCCAAATTATAGAACTATTTACACACATTCAATGTGTTGAAATAGTGTCATAAAAACCGGTCAATTTTTAAGATTAAAATTGTAAAAAAGAAAACAGGATTTTTTGACGTCAACAAATCTACCCCCCACCCCCCTTTTTTTCCCCCATGCCAACAATCTTCAAACAGTTCCAACCCCCTCCCCCCCCACACACTATTTTGTTGACATAATTAATGGATGACCCCCCCCCCTCCCACAGGGACCTATTGTAAATAGGAGTGTACCCTAATATCAAAAAATAAATTTTTAAAATGTTTTATAATATTTATGATACTTTTTAAAATAAAATATTTTTAGATGAAGTTATTAAAGTTTCGACTTTTTGCATAATAAAGTACAACACATCCAAATGATGTCATCTCCCTCACTAAGTGATGTTCTATCACTGGTAGTAGGAGGGGTGATGATCGGGCTCCGCCCATCACTGATCGCAGAGAATTTTGTGTCAGTTTCAGTTTTGACAGGGCTTACAATGACATGTGGTATCCAAAAATAAAGTGCCTTGAGCCTACAACGATCCTAAAACGACCCTGCCGTCGAAGGCAGTATCCTTGCCGACTATTGCCGATATTACTACAATTTTTATATATTCCATTTTTTTAAATCCTTTCTATTAACTCCGCATTTGTTCGTGTGTTTCCCGTCATCTATCGAGCTGAAACTTGGCATGGAGACTCGTTGCCGGAGACAACCCCATTCGATCAAATTTTCAGCCCTACTCCTCCAACTCCACCGTCCAAAAGACAGTTGATCCTGTTTTTTCAAGGGGAAGATGAATTAAATACGATCTTCTCAATAGGAGCGTGTTTTGGTGTGGAGATTAATTGTGTGGCTGTTGCTATGTGCCTTGTATTTGTATATTTAACGTTTGTCGATATGCAGACTCGCTTCGTGACAATTTTTTTTTTTACTCAGTACTATTAATATAAAACATGTTTAGTAGGGGCGGTGGCCGGTTATGAAAAGGAAGCAGGAAACAGCAGAAGCAATATATATATATAAGAGAGATTGCGGGTTTTGGGCTCGCCACCCCTGTTCCTAACCATAAAAACCTAACAATTCGATTCAAGCGAAAGTCTCCGTGTTTGTCATGTACTAACTTCCCGGCCCACCAGTTGATTAAGATCTTGTTCATAATGACATAATCTACATAATCCACATAATCGACATAATAAACATATTGGACACTTCTACAGGTCGTCTGTTGGACATTTCTACAGGTCGCCTGTTGGACATTACTACAGGTCGCCTTTTGGACACTTCTACAGGTCTTCTGTTGGACATTTCTACAGGTCGTCTGTTGGACATTTCTACAGGTCGTCTGTTGGACATTTCTAAAGGTCGCCTGTTGGACACTTCTACAGGTCGTCGGTTGGACATTTCTACAGGTCGTCTGTTGGACATTTCTACAGGTCGCCTGTTGGACATTTCTATAGGTCGCCTGTTTTACATTTCTAGATGTGTCTGTTTGTTTTCAAAACTTTTTTAGCTCCAGTAAAGGGAAGTCATTCATTGTAAAAAAAAAATAAATAAATCCTGGTAATTCTTCAATGACCAGCTTTGTCCAGATTTGACCAGCTTCACCCAGAATTTAAAAAAAAAATCAATTATTTTTTTAAAGCTCAAAATTTGTTGACAGGTCTTAGCCAGCTGAGCTGCCCTCTCTCTCCTACCCCCCCCCTCGCACCCACTCACACAGACGCCCTTTAAATCCAGCCCAGGTCTCATGTAAAATCTTGTCATTACTGATATGACTGACGATAAATGAGCAGTCCCAGCCGTGGGCGCCCATGGTCCCAGCCGTGGGCGCCCATTGTCCCAGCTCTGCAGAACCACTACGAAGTTTAAGAATTTACGACAGAGGTTTCAAACTCGAATTATTCAGGGGCCGCAGGAGGTAGGGTCTGAGGGAGACTGGGCCGCAGGAGGAAGGGTCTGAGTGAGACTGGGCCGCAGGAGGAAGGGTCTGAGTGAGACTGGGCCGCAGGAGGAAGGGTCTGAGTGAGACTGGGCCGCATCAAGTATTCCACACACAAAAACGATTACAAATTCAATAAAGTACAACTGGTACAATCTTCTAAACTCTTTATAAATAGCAAATAAAAACATTAAGGGCTCTCAGAACTAGGCTTCACTTACTTCCTCCTACTCCTTGTTGCCGGACACCTGGCAGCGTTTCTTCTTTGCTCTTACTGAGATTAAGTAACCAAGATGATAAATGAGGCTGCAGTAATCAGAGAGGAAATTCTCGAATTATGACCTAATTTATGAGGTATGAAATATATATTGCTTGATAATTTCAAATTATAACGTCACATATGACCCTCTACGATGGCTTCTGTTGTTGCTTTGAGCTAGCGTTGAAAAAATGACAGCTGGTAACAATGACCTTCTGGCTAAGATGAAAGCAACAAACCTTTTTTTTTACATTTGTAGTTAAATAAATCTAAATTAATGTTGGCTAAAACAATAACAAATCACTGCACACTTATGCGAGTGTCTTCCAAAACTATGGCCAACAAGACATTAAAACTAGATTATTGAGCATCCCGTCACCCCTAAACTCCACAAGTAGACCCATCCGTCATCCCGTCACCCCTAAACTCCACAAGTAGATCTGACCGTCATCCCGTCACCCCTAAACCACAAGTAGATCCGACCGTCACCCCTAAACTCCACACGTAGACCCGACCGTCATCCTGTCATCCTGTCACCCCTAAACTCCACAAATAGACCCGTCCGCCATCCCGTCACCCCTAAACTCCACACATAGACCCGAACGTCAGCCTGTCACCCCTAAACTCCACACGTAGACCCGAACGTCAGCCCGTCACCCCTAAACTCCACAAGTAGACCCGACCGTCATCCCGTCACCCCTAAACTCCACAAGTAGACCCGTCCGCCATCCCGTAACCCCTAAACTCCACAAGTAGATCTGACCGTCATCCCGTCACCCCTAAACTCCACAAGTAGATCCGACCGTCGTCCCGTCACCCCTAAACTCCACAAGTAGATCCGGCCGTCATGCCATCACCACTAAACTCCACAAGTAGATCCGACCGTCGTCCCGTCACCCCTAAACTCCACAAGTAGACCCGGCCGTCACCCCGTCACCCCTAAACTCCACAAATAGACCCGTCCGCCATCCCGTCACCCCTAAACTCCACAAGTAGACCCGGTGGTCACCCCGTCACCCCTCTCAACTCCCCAAGTTGACCCGGTGGTCACCCCGTCACCCCTCTCAACTCCACAAGTAGACTCGGTCGTCACGGCATTATAGCCTTGGTGAAAAAATATAATCTCCTGTGATCTAAATTAAAAATATTCAGATAATAAATGTGATGAAAATAATGAGCTTCTGGTAAACAGAGACGAAACGGCATGAAATAAAAAAAATATGGCGAATCTCATTAGCGATTTTAAAACTAAAACGTGTTCAAACAGAAGGCAGGAGCAGGCAATAGTTATGAATTGTTGATGCAAAGGTAGATGCTACCTTAGAGAGAATGAATTTTGAATTTTTCATCGTAGAAAAGGCCTTTTTGACCAAATCTATTTTGAAAGTGACCAAGCTGACAAGCTCGGAATTTCCCTCTCTCGTCACTCGTACACACTAGAGCAGCAATTTTAATAGGGATTCTTTGACGCTGCCTCGGATTACGATGAATGACACAATTATTGTTGTGTATTACCCACTAACAGTCTTTTTAAATTTTAATAAACGTACATACATTATTCGAAGCGTGTTTTCTCAAAACCGCACTTTGGCCATGTTTGTCACATACAATGCTATAAAAATAAAAACTTTTGTTCGATATAAAAACGGTATTTACCATTATAATCAACGTCCAAACCTATGAAAACATAATAAAAATTAGAATTAGACTAGTTGGCGAGATTCGACTTAAGCCGTCACGGAGGGTCACATTATGGATATGAGAATGTGGAAAACGCGCGGGCCGCATTGACACTAAACTTTGCTGTCAGGTAGCGGGCCGCAAAATATCCTCTTGCGGCCTTCAAATGGCCCGCGGGCCGCGAATTTGAGACCCCTGATATACCGGAAGTTCCCCTCAGCCTACACACCAAAATTTATTTCCAAACTCCAAACATTTAATACTTATGACAGGCCTGCGTGTATAATAGGAGCAAGAATTGGTTACGAGCCACCCTGGTTGCCAGCCGCCATGGTTACGAGCCACCCTGGTTGCCAGCCGCCATGGTTACGAGCCACCCTGGTTGCCAGCCGCCATGGTTACGAGCCACCCTGGTTGCCAGCCGCCATGGTTACGAGCCGCCCTGGTTGCCAGCCGCCTTGGTTACGAGCCACCCTGGTTGCCAGCCGCCATGGTTACGAGCCCCCCTGGTTGCCAGCCGCCATGGTTACGAGCCACCCTGGTTGCCAGCCGCCATGGTTACGAGCTGACCTGACGATAAGAAAGTGACAGGTAAGTAGCGTCATTCTTTGTGCTTGTTGGCAATTAAACCACGGCCAAGTGGACGGCAAACCTCTGGTCTTGGAGAGACTATTGCCGCACGTCGGTCACTGACCGGGAAGACGATACTGTGTGATGTCATAGAGGCCAGCGAATGACCGGGTGACCCGAGGCCAACCAATGGAGGTCATGTTTGCACAGCGGCGTAGACTAAATGGCTGATAAGTGGTTTGCCCCCCCCCCCCCCGCCCCCAAAAAAAAAATTGGAAGGTCAACGACCGGGAAGACGATACTGGGTGATGTCAAAGAGGCCAGCGAATGACCGGGGGACCCGAGGCCAACCAATTGAGGTCATGTTTGCACAGCGGCGTAGACTAAATGGCTGATAAGTGGTTTGCCCCCCCCCCCCTCGCCCCTAAAAAAAAAATTGGACAACACGTCACGTGCCAGGATGATAGATGGTGCGTCACACAACACACTTTAATACGTTACTTAATTCCACTCCATTTTGACACGTTCGTGCTAAACACACTTCCTGGGGTTAGATCAGAAATTTGGGGTGCATCTGAAAAAGAAGGGGGGAAAATGTATGTCTGTATGGGAGGGGAGGTGTGGCTTCATATGACCAGGCGTAAATCCGGGGGGAAATCCACATAAAAATGTTTGTTTTGTTCATGCACGTCACGCTTGAGTGGAACGGTTCCCTACTAAACTTAACGCTACAGCGCGTTTGTCCCAAGAGTATCTCCATGTCTGAACCAGCCAGCTAATTCTAATATGGCATAACGGTCTCTGATAGCTTTCTGTACCTTATTTGTCGACAATTTTAGTTCGAATTACGCTACTACAACACTGAATTCAATGAAGTGGTTTAAATGCCAGCAAAGGATTGATAGGTCCCTGCGGGTTAAAGAAGTGATAGGTCCTTGGGTTAAAGGATAATGATAGGTCCTAGAGTTAAAGAAGTGATAGGTCCTATTATAGAGTTAAAGAATTGATGGGTCCTGTGGTTAAAGAAGTGATAGGTCACGGAGTTAAAGAAGTGATAGGTCCTAGAGTTAAAGAAGTGATAGGTCATGGAGTTAAAGAAGTGATAGGTCCTGGAGTTAAAGAAGTGATAGGTCCTGGAGTTAAAGAAGTGATAGGTCACGGAGTTAAAGAAGTGATAGGTCCTGGAGTTAAAGAAGTGATAGGTCATGGAGTTAAAGAAGTGATAGGTCATGGAGTTAAAGAAGTGATAGGTCATGGGGTTTTTACTTCTTCTACTCTGTGGCCGACATGCGTCACATTATTTAGTTCTTATGATTATGATTATTACTAGACATAACCAGCCAAACAATGACGGCCACAGTGCGTGACCTTCTCATCTACTTAAGTTACTTGACAAAACATGCATTCAAGCTACTCACTTTACATGAGTGCTAACTTCTAGGAATTTTATTGTATTTTTTCCCCCTAACTTATGAAAATAATACTTACATTGCAAAGAATTTATATATTTACATATAGCCTTAAGTATATTTATTTCGCCGGATTTAAAATGATTCAATTTCATTTCTAAAAAAAAATTAAAAATCTCACTATCAGTGTGTTTGAAGAATCCCACTTTGAACTAGGGTTTGTATCTTGCATGGCTATTGAACTGAAATTAATAGGCTGTTTAGTGAACTTTTTGAGGGACTTGTATTTTCGGCGCTATTGAACAGAGCGTTACAGCCATACATGCATATTATACTAATATGTATACATACCTAGAGAATTGTATTTAGATGGCTAAAAGATTCTTTGTAAAACTTTGTTCACTGGAAAAAGGTCCTTTTTGTCAAAGACCATTTTGTCGGGGGCCAACTTTCGGGGCCTCTTTTGTCAGGGCTGAATTGTACCGGACAGTTTTGTACCGGGCAGTTTTGTACCGGGCAGTTTTGTACCGGGCAGTTTTGTACCGGACAGTTTTGTACCGGACAGTTTTGTACCGGGCAGTTTTGTACCGGGCTGTCTTGTACCGGACTGTTTTGTACCGGAGACTTTTGCCAAGTAACCAAAGCAACCAACGGCTTTGGGAGGCGTTCAGCTAAAATAAGTTGTCATGCAATATTACTACACATCAAATAACCAATCAATGGCCTTGTTAGAAACGTAACGTCTTCAAGCAACCAATGAATCGCCTTGTTAGAAATGTAACGTCTTCTAGCAACCAATGAAAGACCTTGTTAGAAATGTAACGTCTTCAAGCAACCAATGAATGGCCTTGTTAGAAATGTAACGTTCAAGCAACCAATGAATGGCCTTGTTAGAAATGTAAGGTCTTCCTGGTACTGTGAGTTCCCATTTGGGGAGAAAAGGCGGGGAGGGGAGGGGTTACCGATAGTTGAGTTGGGAAGGTATGTTCCCCCACCCTCCTCTTTCGTGCACGCCTGGCCGTGAGATAAGGTCGGGGGTCACACCGGGTAAAGGCCGTCTGGAGGTCAGCTCTGTAGTTCTGTTTTCCCATCATTGTCCCGGCCCGCCCCCCCCCCCCCTTTTGCCTCCAGTCTGAACACGGCCACTGCAACTGTCCGGCCCTTGCAGGCGGTCAGAATCAGGACACATTTCCCCTCATTGTCCCGGCCCCCCCCCCCCCCCCTTTTGCCTCCAGTCTGAACACGGCCACTGCAACTGTCCGGCCCTTGCAGGCGGTCAGAATCAGGACACGCTAAGAAGACTGGACATAGGAGGACGGGGGTCGGGGGAGGAGAAGGAATCCTGGAATCACGGGCTGGGTGGACAGACAAGAGCCCTTACAGACAGGCTAGCCGTTAAAGAAAGCTAGCCAATAAAGACAAGCTAGCCATTAAAGGCAGGGTAGGCATTAATAACAAGCTAGCATTTAAAGACAAGCTAGCCATTATAGAAAGCTAGCCCCTTAAGTCAAGCTAGCCGTTAATGACACGCCAGCCATTATAGAAAGCTAGCCCCTAAATTCAAGCTAGCATTTAAAGACAAGCCAGCCATTATAGAAAGCTAGCCCCTAAATTCAAGCTAGCCATTAGAGACAAGCCATCCGTTATAGAAAGCTAACCCCTAAAGTCAAGCTAGCATTTAAAGACAAGCTAGCCATTATAGAAAGCTAGCCCATAAAGTCAAGCTAGCCGTTAATGACAAGCTAGCCATTAGAGACAAGCGGGCCATTAAAGCTGCCGGGCAAAATATTTTAGGAACCTCTGATCAGCACCGTTGTTTGGGGTATATTTGCATTGAACAGGGGACCGTCGTTCATATGAGAAATGTTTTAGTCTGATTTCAGCTTTCCTCATTTACAAATACAATAATAGATGCAACGAAATGGAAGGAAACAAGTAAGACATTGATTATAGACTATGTAAGGCAACAAGTCAGTCATTGATTACCGACATATGTAAGGAAACGAGTCAGTCATTGATTACCGAATGTGTAAGAGAAGTTTTCATCTACTTCTTATTATTATTGTCTTGTAAACCTAAAAGATCCACAATGTTGTCTTTCTCTTAAACTAATATATTTTGTTCTTCTTATTTGTGTTTAGTTCTTGTATTTTATTGTTTCATTGGTTGTGTAAGTTGTTGTTGTTACTGTGCACTCTTTTGTTTTCTAATCATAACTCCCACTCTCCAAGCCTTGAAATAGCATGACTCTGAACATCTGGTGCAGCGGTTCTCAGCCTGTGGGTCGTGACCCCGTGGGGTGGGGGTGGGTCTAGCTTGTTATGAAGCATCAACGAAAACAACTTTGTGAATTGGGGGTGGGGGGGGTCCCCATAACACGAGCAACTGTATGAAAGGGTCGCGGAATTAGGTAGGTTGAGAACCACTGATCGCATTGCTTTAGAGCCTTGTGATTAATTGAACATGAAGGCAATTCCCCGTACAAAAGTACAACAGGTAGGGCACATTTAAGTTTAATCTTAAAATTTAATACCATGGGGGGGGGGGGGTTGTAATACGGACAGGGCCGGATTAACCTAAAGGCAAATGAGGCACGTTTCTAAGGGCCCTGTGCTTTTTGGGGCCCGGGGCCTTTTTTTTTTTGGGGGGGGGGGGGGTGGTGCTACGGGCCTCTCCAAATCAAACAAGTCATAAAATGTGAAGGAAACGAAACTGCCGTAGGGTGACTTTTGGAGCGCCCCCACCCACCCCACCCTCTCCCAATGTCGGCCCACGTTTCGGTCTGGGGACGTCTGTGTTCAAACTTGATGGTTGAAAATATGTTTCTAGATCAGAAAGTTCGGGTCTCGTCATTAAAATCAATTCAATGGGCCGGAGACACAATCGACCAACGCATGTCAAGCGAAAATAGTTGCTCACTTCTCAGTCGTGACGTCATGGCGAAGGTTTCTTTTTGTATTTTTATTATTTTTTAATTGTTATATTTTGTCCCTCTCTTTTTATTGGTTCCTGGAAGACACGGTCTCGTTTGGTCTCGTTTGATCTCGCTTGGTCTCATTTGGTCTCGTTTGGTCTCATTTGGTCTCGTTTGGTCTCGTTTGGTCTCGTTCGGTCTCGCTTGGTCTCGTTCGGTCTCGCTTGGTCTCGCTTGGTCTCGTTTGGTCTCGTTCGGTCTCGGTT
The DNA here is from genome assembly GCA_964033795.1 of Lymnaea stagnalis. Classification (NCBI taxonomy): domain Eukaryota; kingdom Metazoa; phylum Mollusca; class Gastropoda; family Lymnaeidae; genus Lymnaea; species Lymnaea stagnalis. The sequence continues at coordinate 300,903 of CAXITT010000010.1, forward strand.
GGTCTCGCTTGGTACATTCGACAATGCAACTTTGTCTTTTTCTGTGTAATAATGCATGGGCGTGTCAAGGGCTCCGGGCACAGCCGTACATCTTTTATAGGGGGGTCGTAGGGGTCGTGTGAAGGTGGGTGTGGTTCAATGGGCGGCTGTCCCAAGCGATGATCTCGGAGGAGGGGGGGGGCACAAAAATCATGTTATCCTAAATAGACCTGTAGCCCCTATATAGCGTAGGAAAAAATTGGAAAGGGAGGGGTGGGGGTGGCGGTCCACTTCGTGAGCCGTCTCCTTTTTTATAAATAATAATGGAAAAAAGTGTGGGAAGGGGGGGGGGGGTATTTTGAGTCAAATGTAACGATTAAAAAAAGTTAACTACTAAGACGCAGAGAATAATTTTTTTAAGAAAAAATAAATTCAGGTTTGTGCCAAAATGCATTCCTCAAATTATTTTTTTTTCAACTCTGGGACATCTCCCCCCTACTACTGCTCATTTTGACTCAAGTTTCAGGTTTCGACACAGGCATCATATGTAACTAAAGTAAGCACATCATAAGTAACCAAAGTAAGCACATCATATGTAACCAAAGTTAGGACATCATAATATGTAACCAAAGTTAGGACATCATAATATGTAACCAAAGTAAGGACATCATCTGTAACCAAAGTAAGCACATCATATGTAACCAAAGTAACTGATTTGCTTTCAAGAGATCATTTTCGAAGGGGGTCCTAAAATATCGACATGGAGTCCTTTAAAATCGATTTAAAGACACATCTATTTCGCAAACACCTTCTGGGATGATTGTCTACCATATTTTCCAGTTAATGCATAATGTCTGTGTTGCTTAGGGTTGAAATGGGTAGAAAGACTTGGTATGCTTGTAATTAGTTTTTGTAGCGTTGCATTTGTTTTAAATGTGGTCAATTATAGTGGGGGTTTTTATTTGTTTTTATTTTATTTTATTTTTTTTTGTTGACTTTGTACAGCGCTTCGAGCCTTTGAGGATGAAGCGTGTTTTTGAAATAAACTTTATTATTATTATTTATTAGGGGGCCATCGAAGGGGATCCTAAAACATCGAACGTCTAGGGGCCATCGAAAGGGGTCCTAAACTATCGACTGTCTAGGAGCCATCGAAAGGGGTCCTAAACTATCGACTGTCGAGGGGCCATCGAAAGGGGTCCTAAACTATCGACTTCTAGGGGCCATCGAAAGGGGTCCTAAACTATCGACTGTCTAGGGGCCATCGAAAGGGGTCCTTAACTATCGACTGTCTAGGGGCCACCGAAAGGGGTCCAAAACTATCGACTGTCAAGGGGCTACCGAAAGGGGTCCTAAACTATCGACTGTCGAGGGGCAATCGAAAGGGGTCCTAAACTATCGACTGTCTAGGGGCCGCCGGGGGTCTTTATCCTGCAGTGAGTGCGGAGTAGGAAGGGGGTGGGGGAGGGAATGGTGGAAGGGTTGTGAGCTGAACTTTACGATACTAAGTATGTATATGAAGCAGTTCACGTGTAACAGCTGGTACGCAATGGCTGCTCTGAACTCTTTAAGTCAATCTCCTTCTGTCTCTGGGCACAACGTGCTGAGGTTGATCTCAAATGATACAAGCACTGTTGACGAGAGAGAGAGAGAGAGAGGGGGGAGGGGAGGGTTGGTGGGGGAGGGGGGGTGGCGATACGGGTTGTGTGTGTTGTAAGACCTCGGGTCAAGCGCACGTTTGTTAAGTCCACTAGCACAGTTGGTAGCAATGGCGGGGAATGAAACAGAGGATGTGCGGTGGGGGGGGGGGNCCCACTGGGCAGCGTCATTATTCTATAAGGATTTAAAAAAATAGGTGTTGACCGCTTGGGGAGGATGTGATGAGGGAGGGGGTGGGGGTTCGTGGGGGGGGGGTGACGAAAGAGCATGAGAACCGAACCCGTTCTTCTCTCTCTCCATCTACCATCTGAATGGTCGCGGCGTCTTCTAAAAGAAAGGTTTGATCCTCTAGAAATATAAAATTTGACCTGAGCACGGAAACCCACGGCACAAAATGTTGGTTTCGCCAGTTTCCGTTTGAGCGCGTCACCAAACCAAATCTATCGAATTAAAGATGGCGGCCTTTCGCCGACTTGTAAATTATTAAGGAAAACGTATTTGGCGGGAGTTTAAAAAAAAAATTAAACTCGAATGAAAGTTTTTTTAAAATATATTTTTCTTTTCAAATGGCTTAATATTATTTGATGTTTTACGCAATTGAAATCACTATTTGATCTTCTTTTGGCGTTGCCAGCATCGCAGAGATAGAATTGTTCATCAGTTGTACGGCTTCTAGGTATGTTTAGACAAATTCAATGGTCTGCGGTTGCACTGCTGTTGAGACGAATTTCCGGTGAAACAGAAAAGGGGCGTGAGTGGATTGGGGGGGGGGGGCGCTGCGGTCACCCACTGCAACCCGGTGTCAATGACAATCACCTCAGTCCGTCTAATAAAACACGAGCTACACAAAGACAGATCCGAGCTACCATAGAAGACAATACAGCAAGACACCAGAAAAAATGCGTGACCTTGTTTACCCAGCGGCTGACCGGGCGTGTGCAGTATCAACAGCTTCCCCTGCAAGGAACGACCCAATTCATAATTCCTCGTTGCTCGTGGTATGTTGGACGGCGTGCAGCAATGCTCAAGAATGATCTGTCAATTCTGTCATCTTTCTGTGGACAGTTGGACTAAACAAAAATTTGCCATGTGAAAAGTTCAACTTTACACACAAAAAAGCTCATCATTGTAGTGAGGGTTGCTAAAAGAGTGAGTCAAAAAGTGAGGGTTGCTAAAAGAGTGTGTCAAAAAGTGAGGGTTGCTAAAAGAGTGTGTCAAAAAGTGAGGGTTGCAAAAAGAGTGTGTCAAAAAGGGAGGGTTGCTAAAAGAGTGTGTCAAAAAGTGAGGGTTGCTAAAAGAGTGTGTCAAAAAGTGAGGGTTGCTAAAAGAGTGTGTCAAAAAGTGAGGGTTGCAAAAAGAGTGTGTCAAAAATTGAGGGTTGCAAAAAGAGTGTGTCAAAAAGGGAGGGTTGCAAAAAGAGTGTGTCAAAAAGTGAGGGTTGCAAAAAGAGTGTGTCAAAAATTGAGGGTTGCAAAAAGAGTGTGTCAAAAAGTGAGGGTTGCAAAAAGAGTGTGACAAAAAGTGAGGGTTGCAAAAAGAGTGTGTCAAAAAGTGAGGGTTGCTAAAAGAGTGTGTCAAAAAGTGAGGGTTGCAAAAAGAGTGTGTCAAAAAGGGAGGGTTGCAAAAAGAGTGTGTCAAAAAGGGAGGGTTGCAAAAAGAGTGTGTCAAAAAGTGAGGGTTGCAAAAAGAGTGTGTCAAAAATTGAGGGTTGCAAAAAGAGTGTGACAAAAAGTGAGGGTTGCTAAAAGAGTGTGTCAAAAAGTGAGGGTTGCAAAAAGAGTGTGACAAAAAAGTGAGGGTTGCTAAAAGAGTGTGACAAAAAGTGAGGGTTGCTAAAAGAGTGTGTCAAAAAGTGAGGGTTGCAAAAAGAGTGTGTCAAAAAGTGAGGGTTGCAAAAAGAGTGTGACAAAAAGTGAGAGTTGCAAAAAGAGTGTGACAAAAAAGAGAGGGTTGCTAAAAGAGTGTGACAAAAAGTGAGGGTTGCTAAAAGAGTGTGTCAAAAAGTGAGGGTTGCTAACAGAGTGTGTCAAAAAGTGAGGGTTGCAAAAAGAGTGTGTCAAAAAGTAAGGGTTGCAAAAAGAGTGTGTCAAAAAGTGAGGGTTGCAAAAAGAGTGTGTCAAAAAGGGAGGGTTGCAAAAAGAGTGTGACAAAAAGTGAGGGTTGCTAAAAGAGTGTGTCAAAAAGTGAGGGTTGCTAAAAGAGTGTGTCAAAAAGTGAGGGTTGCAAAAAGAGTGTGTCAAAAAGTGAGGGTTGCTAAAAGAGTGTGACAAAAAGTGAAGGTTGCTAAAAGAGTGTGACAAAAAGTGAGGGTTGCTAAAAGAGTGTGTCAAAAATGGTGTGTTGCAAAAAGAATGTGACAAAAAGTGAGGGTTGCTAAAAGAGTGTGACAAAAAGTGAGGGTTGCTAAAAGAGTGTGTCAAAAGGTGAGGGTTGCAAAAAGAGTGTTACAAAACGTGAGGGTTGCTAAAAGAGTGTGACAAAAAGTGAGGGTTGCAAAAAGAGTGTGTCAAAAAGGGAAGGTTGCAAAAAGAGTGTGACAAAAAGTGAGGGTTGCTAAAAGAGTGTGACAAAAAGTGAGGGTTGCTAAAAGAGTGTGTCAAAAGGTGAGGGTTTGCTAAAAGAGTGTGACAAAAAGTGAGGGTTGCAAAAAGAGTGTGACAAAAAGTGAGGGTTGCTAAAAGAGTGTGACAAAAAGTGAGGGTTGCTAAAAGAGTGTGACAAAAAGTGAGGGTTGCTAAAAGAGTGTGTCAAAAGGTGAGGGTTGCAAAAAGAGTGTGACAAAAAGTGAGGGTTGCTAAAAGAGTGTGACAAAAAGTGAGGGTTGCAAAAAGAGTTTGACAAAAAGTGAGGGTTGCTAAAAGAGTGTGAGAAAAAGTGAGGGTTGCTAAAAGAGTGTGACAAAAAGTGAGGGTTGCTAAAAGAGTGTGACAAAAAGTGAGGGTTGCTAAAAGAGTGTGACAAAAAGTGAGGGTTGCAAAAAGAGTTTGACAAAAAGTGAGGGCTGCTAAGAGAGTGTGTCAAAAAGTGAGGGTTGCTAAAAGAGTGTGTGAAAATTTATAAAGAAATATATTACTACTAACAGTCTTAGGGTCTTCAGCTGTATCTAATCTACTTATCTTGCTCCATAATGGTCTTTAAATGTTGCCTAATCTACCCAATATTATTAGTCTTTAGATCTTATTTATATAACCAATACCCGTGATTTAGACCTTCTTTATACCCAATACTGGTCTTTCGATCTTATCCGAAAATAAAAGTGTCCTTTAAAATGAATCTTCTCTCTGACTCATCCAGTATGAACGTTGTTTGTAACAGATGATGTTACAAGGTTTTTTGATGTATAATGTACACTTGAGCAATCTGATGTACAATGTACACTTGAGAAATCTGATGTACAATGTACGCTTGAGCAATCTGATGTACAATGTACACTTGAGAAATCTGATCTACAATGTGCACTTGAGCAATCTGATGTACAATGTACACTTGAGCAATCTGATGTACAATGTACACTTGAGCAATCTGATGTACAATGTACACTTGAGCAATCTTGATTTGTATCAGTTTTTGTATTTTACTATTTTGGTAGGTCAAACATCCGGAAGAGCTTCTTATCGTGTTCTCGGCGGCACACTCCCAACGTGTAGGCAAGACTGGCGGCACACTACCAACGTGTATGCAAGACTGGCGGCACACTTCCAACGTATAGGCAAGACTGGCGGCACATCATACAACGAGCATGCAAGACTGGCGGCACACTACCAACGTGTATTCAAGACTGGTGGCACACTCTAACGTGTATGCAAGACTGGCGGCACACTAACAACGTTTATGCAAGACTCATGGCACTCATCAAGATGCATGTGAAAGATGGCACACAAATTGAGAAGTGCGATTCTGAGTCAAACATGTACTCAACAGAGCGTAATCTATTATTCCATGGTATGGAATCTAGTGTGTGCACTTATTCTCAAACTTTTTTAAATTGTGTACCCCCTTAAACCAACTGTCAAAACTGTACATCGTAGCAGCAAGGAACATTTTTTGGTGATTCAGACGTTGTAAACATACTGGATATCTTTAGATCTATTTTTGTTACATCCCTATAATGTACCTAGTGGTTCCTGTAGCGGAGTTTGAGACACGTTGCGTTAGTGTGCAGGCGAGGTACAAGAAGGAACAAAAAGTCAATCCTTTGTTTTTGACCCGCGTAAGACTGTTAGAGCAAAGTTCGGTAATTCGTTCAGAAAGAACCGGTTTACCAAAATTATTGCCCTGAGTCAGAATTTCAATGACGAAATTCAAATAAATATGCCATGAGTGTATCACACAAATGAAATGCACAATCAACTATACTAATACACTATGCTTCATGGAACCGAACAAATAAACTTGAGAATAAATGAATAATCACTGAATGGACTACATTATATTACAGAGTTTCACAAACTGTTAAGCCTGGATCATAATGTTGAAGCTAACATTGAAATGTAACATTTAGGAACTTAGAGGGGTCAGTTTTTGCCTTTGTTACCGTACATTATACATGCCTCAGGCACAAACAACAGAGCCAAACAATTTCGAACCATCCTTTTCCTCGATGCAGAAATTTTCATATTTCTTATAAGACTAAAACATGACTATAAACATGTATGTTGTAAATGATGAACTCACCCTTCCCCACCCACCTACCATGATTATGTTTTCCTTTCTTACCAGCATCCATTGTCCATGGTCAGATTATTAAATTTCACGGACTAGATTGTGACGTAGTGGGCGCCCAAGGTCACGCCTTATATTTGCATACACCAAGACCTTCCAGAAACTTTGTTGATACAGTGGGCAGGGAGGAGTAGTGGAGGGGAGGGACTCGTAAGAGATATTTTTTTAATGCCTGCAAACAGCCCCCCCCTCCCCCCCCCGACGCCTCCACTCACCTGACCTTAGAATGAACCGCTAGTCACCGAGTACCGGAACTGACCTGACCATGGCCTCAGCAGACATCGACATACCTGTGCTGCAGTGCTTACTTCCAGCAGTTTGGTCATAGGGGGGCGAGGGGGGGGGTCGAATGGGGGAGGAAGAAAAGGTTAGAGGTGGTGTAGGGTGTAAATGAAATACGTCGTACACACCAGCCGACGGTGTTTATAGTAGGACTGAGCCGGGTGCCGACCCGGATACCCGGAAATGCCGAGTATCAGCACACCCGGAGTGTCCGGACCCGGCAAGAAACAGAACCCGCCCCGGGTGGTGTTTGAAAAAACAAGTTATCTTCTCATTTTCATTAATGTGTTCCACCAAACGTGGACAAAGGTAAAGTGGATGTATAGAACCAATGTGGCGAAATGAACAGTGCATGTGCAGAGTAAATATGGAGAAATGCGATGTGCTTATATAGAGAACCAATGTGGAGAAAGGCAAATTGCATGCATAGAACCAGTTTTGACATAATGTTATGTACATATTAGCTGATCAAATAAATTAAAATAGAAAACTGACTGGCGATTGGTGCGAAACTAATTGTGAGCTAAATGAAACTAAATGTAAGCTAAATGTAAACTAAATGTAAGCTAAATGAAAATGCAAAGCTCTGAAAATAATAATTTACTTGACTGTTAACATTTTTTAACCTAAATGAAATTAATGTAATTTATTTTTTAAATTATGCTTACTTTGGCATAAGAAAAATGTAAACTGCTACCAAAAATAGACCAGCAACTGATACCAACCAGCTATTACTACCGACCAGCAACCAGCTACTACTACCAACCAGCAACCAGCTGCTACTACCAACCAGCAACCAGAAACTACTACCAACCTGCTACCAGCAACTGCTACCAACCAGCAACTGCTACCCCCCTGCCCCCCTTTCACTACGCCTCTGGGCAAAACTATAACCAGGTGTGTGGGTTTATCAAAAAACATGTTAGGGATTGACTTAGAGAGCCGCCTCTGCTAATCACCCCGACCCTTCTTAGCCTTTATTTATGCTTCCCTCAAACTCCTTTCCCCTAGTACCAATATCTTTTATTTACAAAAAATGCTCTGCCCCCCCCCCTCTCAACACATGTTTCTCCAGTTCAAAGTATAATTCCGGTTGTGGGTCGCCACAACTTAGCAATTATTTTGACTTGGTCGCAGCTCTTAAAAAAAAGGTTGAGAACCACTGAATTAGGATTATAGTATTAAGCCGTCAGATTTGACGCTCTTCGTGATCGCTACTTGTTACGACTGGTTCTTTTAGTGACCACTCTACCGAGGCGGTTGTGTTCGGCTGGTCATTCACTACGGTACTCGAATTCAACTCACTGTTTAACCTGGCTTAAAAATAACCATGAAACCGCTCTCAATACAGTAAAACCTTAAAATAACGTAACCTTTGGGGGCCGAAACGAAAGTGGTACTGTTTGCAGGTTCATCCAGAGCAGAATGTTTGGCCAAGCAGACGCGTGTTCATGGCCTAATTTGAAGCCAGTGCGGCATTGGTATGTGCTATTAGCAGGGAAAACAACGATTTTTGCCCCACAGAAACCCTTGCGCATTTTGCGTTGACGGTATTCGCTCTATTTCATGACGGTTCTGTTAAGAGTGAGCACTTGTGTTAGGGACCAGTGTTACGCCAAAGCTCTGTATTGCCTGGATTCACCGCAGCAGAAGACAAGAAGGCAATCTTAAATGCGCAACACAACTGACGAGACACCGTGGGGAATAATAATGACGCCCCCCATAAGATATGTGGGCAGCCGCTGCAAAAGTGATTGCGCGCAGTAGAGGAAATGACATCACATGACCATGACAGCGTTATGCACAAAGAGCGACGAATTGTTCAGGGATTCTCAACATAAATCGATATACTTCTTCTTCTTCTACTATATCTTAAGGGCCCACGATCAATTTATTGATCATTTTGGCTCCTATGCATGCAGATGGGATTTGCAATGTTTCTGTTCCTGGTGTTGATGAGGAAATTTCACAGATTTCCTGTGCCACTTTGTGAGGGAATCATGCACTAGGGGTTTGAAGGCTTGAGGCAATAGACACAAATGAGTCTAGTGTTGTCGCCTCCATCGTTCCTTTTGAAAGCTTGTTCCAGTCCCTGATTGTCTTGGGCAGGAATGAGCAGCTCCTATACTGGCTTCTCGCTGGTATGAGCCTGAATTGCCTGTCATGGCCTCGTCGCTGTCTATGGGGGAGAGGGACGAGTTTCTGTTTAATACTGGAACAGTGGACCAGCCCATTATTTATCTTGTACATCATGGAGAGCCTGGATTGTCGTCGTCGTTTCTCCAATGGTGACCAGCCTAGTGTTTCTAGCATGCTGCCAACACTAGAGGTATTCCTGTAGCGGTTTAGGACAAAGCGTGCTGCTCGTCGCTGGACCGCCTCCAACCTGTCAATGCTCTTCTGGGTAAATGGGTCCCAGACTGAAGATGCATAATCTAAAATCGGACGGATAAAGGCTTTATATGCTCTTTCTTTCACACAGGAGTTGCCAATCTTTAGATTTCGCCTTAAGAACCCTAGGGTCTTGTTTGCTTGGTTACATACATTGTTAATATGCTCGTCCCAGCGGACCTCTCTTTGAATGGTAACACCCAGGTACTTTACGGAGGAACCAAGACATTATAGAAGTTTAACAAAGCGTTCCGTTGGTGAAAGAGGAACTTCCTTTGCACTTTGGTGTCTAGGGCTTTTAGTCAAATTACCTCTTGTTTTAACTTAAAACTAATTTTATGACTGACTTAAAAAGTAAAATTAGACTTACCCCAAACCAACATAAGATTTTCAAAAACTAATTGTAAAATTTCTTTGTTCCAGTGTGTCGAGTCGAGAAAAAGACGTGTTACATTGAATATTTGAATTAACACAATGCTGTTGTTTTTATGAATTGTAAAATTTAAGGTAAGGGATATAATCAGGATTTTGATTTAGAATTTATTGTTTAAGGAGTTATCTTTTCTTACTTTTTGATGACAGTATTTTTTTTAAATATTTTTTTAAAAATTAAGGTCATCAAAACTTTTTAAGTAACCTAAAGCTGTAATAGATCAATTAAAAACTCAAAATATAATTATTTTAATGTGCGATTCTAGAAAAAAATGTTTAATGACTCTTTGTGTGTGTATATATATATATATACATTTAAGCACAAATTTAAAGACATTTTTTTCCTTAATAAAACTGACTTATAAAGATATATTTTTTAAAAAAGAATGCTTCATGGTTACTTGCAATCAATTTATTTTCTGGGTGCAACAAGTTAATCAAAGTGATGTGTTCATCTTTGCACATCGATTTTAACAATTTTGTCATAGATCGACTGCTTTCAATATTCCCCGAAATCTGAGGCGGTATTTTGAGCTCATGTGATAGTAAATAAACGTGTTCACTGATGCATGAAGTCCACCAAAAAGATACACAATGCAATAGAAAATATAATAAAAGCTAAGATATCCGTTTATCTGATTAAGACTTGGGGCGAGCAGAAGTGAATAAACCGTTATAACTGTTGGAAAATTGCAGACGACAAAGACCACAGAAATTAAAAGCACCATCTTTGACAAATTTTTGTTCCGCTTTGACAGCTTGGACGAATGAGATGGTAAAATATCGTTTTTGAGCCCACTCGTTTCAGAAATCTGGCCACTTGTCGCTTTGATCTGAAAAGCCGAAGATTTTTTGAGGAAGAACAGCAATGTTCCGGTTGACAAGATGACGGTCACCTGACCCACAGTGGTGAGTCCGATGCTGTTAAACGAACTGACAAATCTCTCAGCTTCTCGGTACCAGGGTTCCTCGTAAAACACCAGTCGAGTCGAGTTCAAGCCTGCATCCCAACGCCATGACAGGCGGAGACTCAGATAGATCGGAAGGTAACAACCGAAGCCAAACAGGTAAAACAGCAACATGAGAAAGGTGACGTGAGATTTTTTCAAAAGGCCCCGAAACTTGAATGGCAACGCCACACAAAGGCTTCTCTCTATCGAAATGTACATCGTGGTGAGCACGGAGATATCAGCAAACATGTTACGGGGCCAGGACGCCACAGCGATGGATATTGAGTTTGGATCTATCTTGAGGTCTGGTAGCAGGGATTTCACGACTACACTGAAACTGTTAATGCAAAGGAAGACCATCTGGCCCAGGTCAGATATCGATAGGGCCAGCAGGGGTAGAGTGGACGTGTCGTGGACACAGATGGACACGAAGATTAAAATATTGATCCCGTTTGTGGTGATGCCGAACAAAGATAAGCAAGCTAGAAGAAATCCATTTAAGTAGAGTTCCAGTACACGTTTGACCATATCACTTACCACCCCGCTGGCCACACCACTGACCACTCCACTTATAATGACACTGCTTATTTCCACAGTCTCGTTTAAACTATCCATTTTTTTTTTTTAATTATCAATGGATAGTGCCTCTAGTTCTGTACTTAACATTAGAAGTAAGAGATTATAAGTCCTGCATAAAAACTAATATAAAATAATTGTGACATCAGTTTTATCATTAGATCACATTTATACGTGTATCCATTATAACAAATATGTCAGCTCCATAAATTCAGACTTGCTCACATTTCCCTTCACTTAAGTTCTTGACAGCCAGCAGTTTTTGTTCATTATTTAAGTATGATAATTTTTTATTTCGTTTCAATGATTTACAACTTGTGGTAATGTCTCTATTTTCATAATACCACCACATTCGGGTGAACAAGGCCTGTTTTGATGATGTCCATGAACCATAATATGGATGTCATCTATTTGTGCAGAGACAGATTGCGTCTTTTGAACAATTACGATGATAGGAGAATGAACATTTTATCTAAAGTATATATTTTATTTTACTGTTGTTTCCACAGAGTTATGACAAAGAATCGTAGGTATTTTTTCCTTTTCCTTTTTTGGCCTTGTTCCTGCCGATAAAAGACTTCCTTTTTTTTTAACAGTATAAAATTATTTGTAGGAATCTGATTTAACTACTGTGTTAGGGCGGAGATCAAGAGTTTATTTAATGGTAACACACAGTGGACGGGTTAGATAACTACAGCTGTTACTTGAAACGAATCGTATGTTTAAATATAATGGTTATCATTTCCATACACACCACGTCACGATGAATCATAGTAGAATATGGAAAAATGATTTGATGAAACGGCTTGTATACTGAGTGACTTAATTGTAGACACTGTTCTGTAATTTAGCGAAATTATGAGGGTGTTTTTATTGAGCAGTAAAAAAAAAAAAAGAAAGAAAAAAAAACTAATTTTTTTAAAAATAATATTTTAAAGTTGTTCATCAAATAAAATTTAGCCGATACGCGAAAAAAACTGCAAATGATTTTTTTTAAATTGATAACCTGATCTCTAAAAAGTTCGAAATAACCATAGGACACTATTTTCTTCGCGCATGTATATTTATTTTACCGAAAGCGGGTGGAGATGATGCGTAAGGATATGTGAGTGTAATAATTATTGATGACCAGAACTCTTTATGTTCTTTAATCGTAGCAAAGTTAAAATAAAGTAAAAGAGGTTTGTACCGCTTATTGCGAGATTTTAAATATTTATATACTGTTTTCGTTACATTTAATATGGGTTGAAGAACAGTGAGGATACTTTTGCTATGCTTTAGGTTTATATTATAATGGCGTAGTGTCACTTTAAAAAAAAAAAAAAAAAATCAAAATTCTTACCGTTCTCCCGGGCGGTAAGTTTTGGCAAATTGATTTTGACGTATATGAACCCCCCTTTTTTTTGTTTGTGTATAGAGTCTCCCCTTATTCTTATTAAATTTAATAGGTATTTATTTGGCTGTATGGGCGGGGTTAAGGAGACTCAGATAGATCGGAAGGTAACAACCGAAGCCAAACAGGTAAAACAGCAACATGAGAAAGGTGACGTGAGATTTTTTCAAAAGGCCCCGAAACTTGAATGGCAACGCCACACAAAGGCTTCTTTCTACTGAAATGTACATCGTGGTGAGCACGGAGATATCAGCAAACATGTTACGGGGCCAGGACGCCACAGCGATGGATATTGAGTTTGGATCTATCTTGAGGTCTGGTAGCAGGGATTTCACGATTACACTGAAACTGTTAATGCAAAGGAAGACCATCTGGCCCAGGTCAGATATCGATAGGGCCAGCAGGGGTAGAGTGGACGTGTCGTGGACACAGATGGACACAAAGATTAAGATATTGATCCCGTTTGTGGTAATGCCGAACAAAGATAAGCAAGCTAGAAGAAATCCATTTAAGTAGAGCCCCAGTACACTTTTGACCATATCACTGACCACACCACTGACCAAACCGCTGACCACTCCACTTACAATGACACTGCTTACTTCCACAGTCTCGTTTAAAACAACCATTTTTTAAAATAAAATTATCAATGGATTAGTGCCTCTAGTTCTGTACTTAACAGTAGAAGTAAGAGATTATAGCTCCTGCATAAAAACTAATATAAATAATTGTAACATCAGTTCTAACATTAGATCAAATTTATACGTGTATCCATTATAATAAATGTGTCAACTCCATAAATTCAGATTTTCTCACGGTTCCCTTGACTTTAGTTCATGACAGCCAGCAGTTGTTTTTTTTTTTATTATTTAAGTATGATTTTTTAAAGTTCGTTTCAATATTATACAACTTGTGGTAATGTTTCTCTGTTAATAATACCACCACATTCGGGTGAACAAGGCCTGTTTTGATGATTTCAATGAACCATATGGATGTCATCTATTTGTTCAGAGGCAGATTGCGTCTTGTGAACAATTACGATGATAGGAGAATGAACATTTTATCTAAAGTTTATATTTTATTTTACTGGCAGAATGGCGTTCATCCCATGCCAAAATTAAGAATGCTGTACAACTATTGTAGACACGAGGTATCTGGTTAGTATACTGAATATACAAAACCAATGGCCCCTGACTGATGTTAGAAACGCGAAAGCCTGTCCCACATAACAATTTAATACATTGATATCGGCCGTCTGTTGATAAGTGTTGTGTCTATAATTACAAGCACGCGTTGTTTCCATAAAGTTATGACAAAGAAATGCTTCTCTAATTCTTAGTTTTATTCCTAGCTTGTTTTTTTTTTCCGTATCATGTTTTGGCGTTGATCCTGCTGTTAAAAGACTTCCAGTTGTAACAGTATAAAATTAATTGTAGGAATCTAAGTTAACTACTGTGTTAGGGCGGAGATCAAGAGTTGATTTAATGGTAACACACAGTGGACGGGATAGATAACTACAGCTGTTACTGGAAAAGAATCGTATGTTTAAATATAATGGTTATCATTTCCATACACACCACGTCACGATGAATCATAATAGAATATGGAATAATGATTTGAATAAACGGCTGTATACTGAGTGACTTAATTGTAGACACTGTTCTGTAACACATTTGTGTCTATTGCCTCCAGCCTTCAAACCCCTAGTGCATAATTTCCTCATCACCACCAGTAACAGAAACATTGCAAATCCCATCTACATGCATAGGAGCCAAAATGATCAATAAATTGATCGTGGGCCCTTAAGATATAGAAGAAGAAGAAGAAGAAAAAAAAAGACAAAAAAATAAATAGAGTTTTTGAAATAATATTATAAAGTTGTTCATCAAATAAAATTTAGCCGATACGCGAAAAAACTGCAAATTATTATTATTTTTTTTTTTTTAAATTGATAACCTGATCTCTAAAAAGTTCGGAAAACCCATAGCAGACTATTTTCTTCGCGCATGTATATTTATTTTACCGAAAGCCGGTGGAGATGATGCGTAAGGATATGTGAGTGTAATAATTATTGATGACCAGAACTCTTTTTGTTCTTTAATCGTAGCAAAGTTAAAATATGTAAAAGAGGTTTGTACCGCTTATTGCGAGATATATATATAATGTTTTCGTTATATTTAATATCGGTTGAAGAACATTACGGATACTTTAGCTACGCTTCAGGTTTGTATTATAATGGCGTAGTGTCACTTTAAAAAAAAAAAAGTAATCAAAATTCTTACAGTCCTCGCGGGCGGTAAGTTTTGGCAAATTGATTTTGACGTATATGAACCCCCCTTTTTTTTGTTTGTGTATAGAGTCTCCCCTTATTCTTATTAAATTTAATAGGTATTTATTTGGCTGTATGGGCGGGGTTAAAAGGGGGGGTAGGGCTTGTCTTGAAAAGGGTTTTCTATCCAGGCAAACTTATTCAATAAATGGTGGACCTCAGTTGAGTTGCATTACCCCATTTCAGGTCTTCTTCTTGTTTTTTTCCCCTTCAACTATTCTTTGTTCCCCTATTTCAGTAAATTTATATAGGCGTACAATATGGTATACAACCAGATTGTACACAGCTGACGAAATTCATGAGATTTGAAGTTTAGAAATGTAGGACCTGCGCCGCACTTTGATATTTATCAGTGAGTAGGTTTAGACTCACACATCTTGTAATGTAAATAAAACATGATGAATGATCAAGCCAGTGCAAGATTAGCCTAAAGACAAATAAGGCACGTGCCTTGGGGTCCCGCGCCTACTAGGGGTCCCACGACAAGGGATCTAATAGTTTTTGGTTTTGTGGTTGGAGAGGGGGGGGGGTAATTGATTTGATGCTGAACGTACTTGTGCCTTTGGCATCTCGGGCATCTCCAAGCATAAGTAAATAAGAAAAGAACACGTTTGGGATGCAACAAAAGTCTTAAACAGTGCCGGCCTGAGGTACAGATGACATAGACGGCTGCCTAGAGTGGCATTTTTCAAAGAGTAAGAGTGGAATGTTTTTAATGTTTTTAAAATGTTTTTGGGTACATAATTATTTTTCTTAACTTAATTATTTTTTTAAATTAATGTATTTTTTTTAATATTAAAAAAATTTCATAAGTCACACCGCTGTCCCATTAATTTTATTGTTTCAACAAAAAAAAAACAACTTTTTTTGCCTCCCATAATATAAACAAAACAATTTACCGTCGGGGCGGACCGCCATTTTCCCAGGCAACTGTGACCAAGGGTAACCAAGGGTAACCAAGGGTAACCAAGGGTAACCAAAAGTAACCAAGGGTAACCAAAGGTTATGATAGAGTGCGTGCACGCTTATCTGGAGCAGATTATGGGAAGAAAAAGAATGTCAAAAATTATTTTATAAAATCACAGAAGATTGTCTATTTTAACATTTTTGACAAAACAGAATAGTCTGTGCAGTTCTAGCAGTGACCACACATCAAAAAGGTCAACTCACTTAGATTCTAACGAACATTCTATTCAGAAAAAAACATAGAGTCTATGACCATCGAACTCTAAGTCAAGCTGTGATGACAGTATAATGAGTTCTTCATAAGAGGTTACCCCGTCTTAGTTTATTCCTCAACTATTCTCTACGAGTGACATCGCTGATGAGTTCAAGTTTCTATCAAGTAACATTTCATTGGACTCATAGATCTTGAAACATCGACAGGGGGCGGTATGGACATTCTATTTACAGAGCTTTCATATTGAGGCATTTGTCCGGTTGATAAGAGGGGGACAGGGATATGATGCTAGATCAAACATGCGAGGAATGTAAATAGCTGAATCAAAGAAAGAGTTAGAGAGTTAAAGCGAAGTGATTTTTTTTTTCTCCATGAAATGATGAAATGTTCGTTTGATTTATCGGTTCATAATGACATATCCATTCATTGAATTTAGTGGTTAATAATGCCATATCCATTCATTGAATTTAGTGGTTAATGATGCCATATCCATTCATTGAATTTAGTGGTTAATGATGCCATATCCATTCATTGAATTTAGTGGTTAATGATGCCATATCCATTCATTGAATTTAGTGGTTAATGATGCCATATCCATTCATTGAATTTAGTGGTTAATGATGCCATATCCATTCATTGAATTTAGTGGTTAATGATGCCATATCCATTCATTGAATTTAGTGGTTAATGATGCCATATCCATTCATTGAATTTAGTGGTTAATGATGCCATATCCATTCATTGAATTTAGTGGTTAATGATGCCATATCCATTCATTGAATTTAGTGGTTAATGATGCCATATCCATTCATTGAATTTAGTGGTTAATGATGCCATATCCATTCATTGAATTTAGTGGTTAATGATGCCATATCCATTCATTGAATTTAGTGGTTAATGATGCCATATCCATTCATTGAATTTAGTGGTTAATGATGCCATATCCATTCATTGAATTTAGTGGTTAATGATGCCATATCCATTCATTGAATTTAGTGGTTAATGATGCCATATCCATTCATTGAATTTAGTGGTTAATGATGCCATATCCATTCATTGAATTTAGTGGTTAATGATGCCATATCCATTCATTGAATTTAGTGGTTAATGATGCCATATCCATTCATTGAATTTAGTGGTTAATGATGCCATATCCATTCATTGAATTTAGTGGTTAATGATGCCATATCCATTCATTGAATTTAGTGGTTAATGATGCCATATCCATTCATTGAATTTAGTGGTTAATGATGCACTATCCATTCATTGAATTTAGTGGTTAATGATGCACTATCCATTCATTGAATTTAGTGGTTAATGATGCCATATCCATTCGTTGAATTTAGTGGTTAATGATGCCATATCCATTCGTTGAATTTAGTGGTTAATGATGCCATATCTATTCGTTGAATTTAGTGGTTGATGATGTCATATCCATTCGTTGAATTAAGTGGTTAATGATGCCATTTCCATTAATTGAATTTAGTGGTTAATGATGCCATATCCATTCGTTGAATTTAGTGGTTAATGATGCCATATCCATTCGTTGAATTTAGTGGTTAATGATGCCATATCTATTCGTTGAATTTAGTGGTTGATGATGTCATATCCATTCGTTGAATTAAGTGGTTAATGATGCCATTTCCATTAATTGAATTTAGTGGTTAATGATGCTATATCCATTCATTGAATTTAGTGGTTAATTATGCCATATCCATTCATTGAATTTAGTGGTTAATGATGCACTATCCAATTCATTGAATTTATTGGTTAATGATGCACTATCCATTCATTGAATTTAGTGGTTAAGGATGCCATATCCATTCATTGAATTTAGTGGTTAAGGATGCCATATCCATTTATTGAATTTAGTGGTTAATGATCAGCTAGGGCTCTAGCCGACATTTTTTAATTAGCATGTCGACCAAGAGGCGTTCGGCCACAAACCCTGGAACGTTACCCTAGCGACATTACCACCGTGTAGGAGACCTGTGCCGCAAGGCAGGGGTAACGCACGGAATCTGCGTTAAGGTGAGCACGATTACATGGCCTCCCACCAAGTGCAATCGACAAAAACTTTTTTAACGCAGAGACAGGTTGGGACATGATTACAGTTGCCGTATGGATATGAGGTGAAGGCGAGTTGCAACCTTTCACCGATGATTCTAACTATGCAGTCTTGAGGGTACTGCTCCCAGGAAACCTCTCTCTCCCATCTACGGTGTGAATTAGTCGCACCGTAGAATAACCATACAAACCCTAGTAGAGGGCGTCGGTCTAAACAACTACGCGGTCCCCCCGGGTGGTAAGGGGGAACTTCAGAGACGTTAAATATATCCACCCCAAACCCATAGAAAGTCCGGCCCTGTTCCTGCGTAAGCAGAAGCCCGGCTGGCCAGGTGTTTCTTCTCTGGGGCTGCCACGCTCAGCGGCCAATCGAGTGGAGGTCGGGCGTGGCGGTCTTAGGGGCGGAATGTCCCTGGCGTGCCGCTTCGCGGCCCGATCGGAATAAAGACCACTGGGGAGTGGTTGACGGCCGGTTTGGCTGTCGGGGTGGTGCGATGGGGAGGACCATATGAGCCTTGTCTCGGTGTTCGCTGATTTTCTTAAGTTAGTTAGTTAGTGGTTAATGATGCACTATCCATTCATTAAATTCAGTGTTTAATGATGCACTATCCATTCATTGAATTTAGTGGTTAATGATGCCATATACATTCGTTGAATAATTTAGTGGTTAATGAGGCCATATCCATTCGTTGAATTTAGTGGTTAATGATGACATATCCATTCGTTGAATTTAGTGGTTATTGATGCCATATCCATTCATTAGATTTAGTTGTTAATGATGCCATATCCATTCATTGAATTTAGTGGTTAATGATGCCATATCCATTCATTGAATTTAGTGGTTAATGATGCCATATCCATTCATTGAATTTAGTGGTTAATGATGCCATATCCATTCATTGAATTTAGTGGTTAATGATGCCATATCCATTCATTGAATTTAGTGGTTAATGATGCCATATCCATTCATTGAATTTAGTGGTTAATGATGCACTATCCATTCATTGAATTTAGTGGTTAATGATGCACTATCCATTCATTGAATTTAGTGGTTAATGATGCACTATCCATTCATTGAATTTAGTGGTTAATGATGCCATATCCATTCGTTGAATTTAGTGGTTAATGATGCCATATCTATTCGTTGAATTTAGTGGTTGATGATGTCATATCCATTCGTTGAATTAAGTGGTTAATGATGCCATTTTCATTAATTGAATTTAGTGGTTAATGATGCCATATCCATTCATTGAATTTAGTGGTTAATTATGCCATATCCATTCATTGAATTTAGTGGGTTAATGATGCACTATCCAATTCATTGAATTTATTGGTTAATGATGCACTATCCATTCATTGACTGGTAACAATGATATTGGTGTGGTCAAATATATATACAACCATACCTTGAATTCTTACAAAGACAACAGTGTGTACGCGAGCATAATGCCAACCGTAATATCGTTCTGGTTCTCTCAAAAAGACAAAGGGATTGACACAACAGTATCCAACCAGCGATTACTCTTGGTGACATTGTAGTTACTGTCCTGTCGTTTACTCTATTCTAACGTAGGAAATGAGGTCTACACTAGACCCATACTAAGAGCTGTTTCAATATAGTTACATGCTGCAAACGCGATTATGTCCCAAAAAGACAAAGCGATCGATACTACAGTATCCATATAACCATGGGCGCCCGCAGGGGGGGGGGCGAGGGGGCACTTGCCCTCCACCCCCTTGGAATCATTGGATAAAAAAATTTCAGACAAAAATAGACAAAAAATTTATTAAAGTAAAGAGAAAATAAATAGAAAGTAACTAAGATGATGTCCTGTCCGTTCGTTCACCATACAAATACGCTACAGTAAATTAAAACTACATTAAAACATTACTAAAAAATCCCCCCCCCCCCCCTGGAAGGTTAATCGATTTTTTTGCCCCCCCCCCCACCCTAGAAAGTTTTCTGCGGGTGCCCATGCATGTAACGGGTATTATACTTTAGAACAGGTGACACCAAACTACGGCCCACGGGCCGGATCCGGCCAATGATGTCAGTTCATCAGGCCTGCCGTTTGTACTTGAATTTACCTGGTAAAACGAATAGAACACAAGACGTTGTGATACAATTTTCAATTTTTTATTTTTATACTAGTAGATCTTCACCTGGGTGCTATGTGCCTTAAAGTTACCATTTTCAATTTTAATTATTGTATTTTGATTTTTTTGCTTATGGTTTTGTTTGCTTGTTTCGCGCAAAACCCAGTCATACCTCGGCTCGTCGGGATACCCGCCCACGCTCTGAAGTGACTATTGTTTCCATGGCAACACACAAACATGGATCTTTCCCGCTCCCAGATGCGACCAGCTGTCAACACAGGTCCGACGCTCCAGAAATATTTAGTTGTTTTTGTCTGTCATCCATTTTATTAGTATGTAACAAGGATTTCTTTGTTTAATAGTGATAGGTGAGTGAACTGCAAGTGTGAGTAGAGGCAATAAAGCAACAACCATAGCATACATTTTTACTGCGAAAATATTATCCCCTCCTCAAAAAAATTCCCGGTCTTTGTGTTAATCGAGCTGATCACTAGGCCAGTGTTTTTCACCCGTTCTGTTGGAGCGCATATTTCCGATGACTAAAATGACGCGGCCGTGAGAAAGCAGCTTTTAACCTGTGAACTGAGTGCATTCGTTTTCCTCACCGCTTCGTGATGGTCCCAGCTTGACCTTTGCTCTCAGTTGCCGAATCACCGGAAGAGTCTCAGATTTCAATCTAGGCAACGGAGTGCACCCCTCTCGCGTTCCTCTCCTTTTTTTGCCGCTCCCATTTGCTGAATCGAACCCGAACGTTTTAACTCGCAACTAAAATTTCTCCCAATTTACTCTCAGCAAGTGATTAGACCAGCCGCAAAAATGTCCATCAACACTTGTTTTACTGTAAATTTATAGTGTCAATCTATCATCCATCTATTCATCTTTCAACCCACCCGTCGGCCTGTCTGTCTACCTGCCCTAAATTATGTTTTTGTCATTAGTCATCGTCAATGTGACACTTACCGTAGAGTTATCACAAGTCTTTCTCTTGAAGACAAAGGTTTTCGAAAATTCGTTGTTCTTTTCTCAATATGAGGTCCAATGTGATCAAGAATGATTGGAAAAGTTTCAGGGTGCATCCGAATATAGGAAACACATTTTTCTTCATCTCTTAAAACTTCATCCAGAAGATGATGATATTCTCCAAAATCACCTCTTCGTAAAAAAATTATGTGTGTCCAGTAACGTTTTGGGGTTCGATATTTCCTTTTCATCCAAAACAGTAAGAGCAATTGCAAAGCCTCCATTATTGTTCCAACTAGTGGAACCAAACTGAGCAAAATGGCGCAATGTGTCGCCAGTGACGATACAAAAATGTAACACATTCGTTTCTCTTCCATTTTCTTGCCGATCGTCAAAATGGAGACAAAAGAGAAAGGAGTGCAAAACAAATGCACTCAGTTCACACCATAAGGTGACCGTTTCGTCCCAGCTTTCGTCCCGATCGAAAGACTCCCTGGGGGTGGTAACGCAACCCCTTTCCCCCGGAGTGGAAGCAAAGCCCTCCTGACCAGCGGGAGGGTGGACCACGAACGTTTTAAATGCAGCGTTTTCAGTCGACCGGACGTCCACCAGGCCAGGAGGAGGCTCCCGCGTGCTTCAGCACGGTCTGACGGTGGGGAGACCCGGCGTCTGGCTCATGTGGAGGCGTGCTGATTTGTGTGTGTGGGGGGGGGGGGTATTAAGAGCTCGCGCTCGACGACCCACTGACGCCATTTCCCAATGTGACGTTGGAGCGCACACTTACGCAAAAGATTACGCCGCGATTATCCAAGTGTCTGTCCTACTTTATGTTATAAACCAGATAGGCAGAAATGTTGCATTTAGGGGATTTCGATCTGTGTCGGCGGAACCCCTGGCTGCCACTCGTGGGTGAAAGACATTCCCCTCTAGGCTGTTTATTTAGGCCGCCCTTTTTTATAAATTTTGCAAACCTTATTGTGTGATATAGCATGTTATCAAAGGTAGCTATAATTGTATATGCATCATTGGTGAGCCGTAGTTTCACCTGTGACCCCTAGCCCTCTGCTTTTATTGTGTTTCAATATGATTTTAATTAAGTTTCTAATTCAATGTTGTTGTTGTTTCAATTTGAGATCCCGTCTACTTCACCCTTCATTTTGGCTACTAAGAAAAGAAAAGTGAGGAAGGGTCTGATGGGGCAGATCATGACTCAGTTGGTAAATTGCAAATAAATTGTGGCGCTCTGTTCGTACACTGCATCATACATCATCAAGCACTCTGTGGGAAAGACTTAGATATNGACCGGACGTCCACCAGGCCAGGAGGAGGCTCCCGCGTGCTTCAGCACGGTCTGACGGTGGGGAGACCCGGCGTCTGGCTCATGTGGATGCGTGCTGATTTGTGTGTGTGGGGGGGGGGGTATTAAGAGCTCGCGCTCGACGACCCACTGACGCCATTTCCCAATGTGACGTTGGAGCGCACACTTACGCAAAAGATTACGCCGCGATTATCCAAGTGTCTGTCCTACTTTATGTTATAAACCAGATAGGCAGAAATGTTGCATTTAGGGGATTTCGATCTGTGTCGGCGGAACCCCTGGCTGCCACTCGTGGGTGAAAGACATTCCCCTCTAGGCTGTTTATTTAGGCCGCCCTTTTTTATAAATTTTGCAAACCTTATTGTGTGATATAGCATGTTATCAAAGGTAGCTATAATTGTATATGCATCATTGGTGAGCCGTAGTTTCACCTGTGACCCCTAGCCCTCTGCTTTTATTGTGTTTCAATATGATTTTAATTAAGTTTCTAATTCAATGTTGTTGTTGTTTCAATTTGAGATCCCGTCTACTTCACCCTTCATTTTGGCTACTAAGAAAAGAAAAGTGAGGAAGGGTCTGATGGGGCAGATCATGACTCAGTTGGTAAATTGCAAATAAATTGTGGCGCTCTGTTCGTACACTGCATCATACATCATCAAGCACTCTGTGGGAAAGACTTAGATATGTCTTGTGATCTGTAACCAGTCGTTTCTGCTGTTAACTTCATTTAGGGACATGCACCCAATTACCGTCAGTTACAGGCTTTTATACAGGCTTTTCTTGAAGAAATGATTCTGAATTCTTTGACTTCCTTATCACACAGCAGTGGGGTGGCTCTGACTTTTTTTTTTTTTTGCATTGCACGCCACTCACCCATAATTAACATGGAACACTAAACTTAATTTTTCGTCTTTCTTCCCAGAGCTTTCGTTCTGGCTTTCAAATATTGTACAGAATGATTATGCGCTTGCTGTTGTCATTTTGTCAGTTATCCGGCCCACTGTGAATTTTTTTTTTTTTAGTGACCCATGCTTTATAACACAGTATTAACCATCCTGCCATGTGCGTGCCTTGCATAGACAACACATGAGCATCCTTATATGTAAATAGCATCAACGGATAATTTCATTTGCCATTTGTATAGCTCCGCAATGTTCCTTTCAGGCATCTCTCCGGGGGTGAGGGGGGGGGGAGTAACCGCAATGTATATTTTTATGTATTATACTTTGTAACATACTGGATATCTGTCGATGTATTTTTGTTACATACCTATAATGTACCGATGGAACCAAAGAATTGTACCTCTAGTTGTTCATGTACCACAGTTAGAGAGGAGTTGCTTTAGAGTGAAGGCAGGCATAAAAAATAAAGTCAAACCTCATTTTTTTTTTTAACTTAAGACTTATTTTATGACTTACTTAAAAAAAATAAAAGTATAATTACCCCAAACTAACATAAGATTTTTTAAAAATGAATGTAAAATTTCTTTATCGAAGTTTCTCGAGTCGAGAGAAAATATATTGGTTTGAATATTTGAATTAATGCAATGCCTTTATTTTTATTATTCTTAATTTCAAAGTAAGGGAAAGAATCAGGATTTTGATTAAGAATTTCTTATTTTAGAATTTATCTTTATTAATGAAAGTAATTCATTTGTGTAAAAAGTCATCAAAAAATTTTCAATAAGCTAAAGCTGAAATAGATAAATTAAAGACTTAAAATATAGTTATTTTATTATAAGAATAATTTTAAAAATTTTTATAAATAATGATATATTGGAAACTAATTTTTGAGCACAAATTTTAATAAAAATGTTCCAATAAAACTGAATTACAACGGGGTTTTTAAAACGAATAATTCACGGATCGCTTCTCGGCCAATTGGTTAAGATCAAAGTGTAGTATCTGTTCCCGTCAGCTTTCCAACCCTTCTGGAGTGGCACATGGTCGGACCAATCACTGCTAAAGATAGAGATTTGCAAGATCAAGAGACCCACAAGGGCAGAATTGGTAGTGACTACATCAGTATTACGGTACTTCTGGTCGAACACTTCTCAAAATAAATAAAACGGAGTTGTGTTTTGGGGGCTCCGCGATTGCTTCACGCAACTGATACACAATATTCAAAGTGATGTGATCAAATAAATATTCACATCGACTTTAAAAATTGTGTCGTATATCGATTGCTCTCAATAATCCCCGAAATCTGAGACGGTATTTTGAGCTCATGTGATAGTAAATAAACGTGTTCACTGATGCATGAAGTCCACCAAAAAGATACACGATGCAATAGAAAATATAATCAACGCTTAGATATCCGTTTCTCTGACTAAAACTTGGGACAAGCAGAAGTGAATAAACCGTTATAACTGTTGGAAAATTGCAGACGACAAAGACCACAGAAATTAAAAGCACCATCTTTGACAAATTTTTGTTCCGCTTTGACAGCTTGGACGAATGAGATGGTAAAATATCGTTTTTGTGTCCGCTCGTTTCAGAAATCTGGCCACTTGTCGCTTTGATCTGAAAAGCCGAAGATTTTTTGAGGAAGAACAGCAATGTTCCGGTTGACAAGATGACGGTCACCTGACCCACAGTGGTGAGTCCGATGCTGTTAAACGAAC
>CAXITT010000010.1:327727-388141 GCA_964033795.1 Lymnaea stagnalis
CTCCCGGGCGGTAAGTTTTGGCAAATTGATTTTGACGTATATGAACCCCCCTTTTTTTTGTTTGTGTATAGAGTCTCCCCTTATTCTTATTAAATTTAATAGGTATTTATTTGGCTGTATGGGCGGGGTTAAAAGGGGGGGTAGGGCTTGTCTTGAAAAGGGTTTTCTATCCAGGCAAACTTATTCAATAAATGGTGGACCTCAGTTGAGTTGCATTACCCCATTTCAGGTCTTCTTCTTGTTTTTTTCCCCTTCAACTATTCTTTGTTCCCCTATTTCAGTAAATTTATATAGGCGCACAATATGGTGTACAACCAGATTGTACACTGCTGACGAAATTCATGAGATTTGAAGTTTAGAATTCAGGCCCGTTCTTAGGCATACTTTGACTACGCATCCGCGTAGGGGCCCGAACGTGAGCCCCCCCCCCCCCATGAGGCGCCCTCGATACCCCAGTTGTTGTTTTTTTTTAACTGGCCCTGCAGCCGTCTGTGTCACTCACGTTACCTTCCTCATCCTGAAATGTATCATTCTGAGTTGAATTCGGAGGCAGGGGTAGGGAAGCAGCTAACTACTCCGAGTGGGCGAAAAAGAGACGCAGGGACATGACCTCGTAACGTTACAGGAAAACGTCTCCTTGGTCTAATTTTCACGCATTTTCATGGACCTTCCGGAGGGGGGGGGGGCTCCGTCCCCCTGGACCCTCCGCGTAGTGCCGCTTAACACCTAAGAGATATAGAAATGATTCACACACAAACAAATTATTTATAGCCGGGGGGGGGGAGGGGCGATCTCCTTCCTGAAAATAAGGAAATACGTGCCACCAAAGCCATTCTTAGGCATATAGGCAAACTAGGCAACCGCCTAGGGCCCCACTACCACCTGCATGTCCATATATTTCAGAAGGACACATTTTCTCTAGTGGCGGAATTATCAATATGGTTAGTGGTTGCACGCGAGCAAAGAGGAAACATTGATGAAGGCAGAATGGAGGTACCGCAGTGGTAGGTGGTGTTTCTCCTCAGCTAAAGGGAGCTCCACCCCCGGACCCCCCTTCCGGGGCCCCCAAACTACGCTCCGTGCTTAGGGCCCCAAACTCCTAAGAAGGGCTCTGTAGAGTTGTAGTACCTGCGCCGCACTTTGATATTTATCAGTGAGTAGGTTTAGACTTACACATCTTGTAATGTAAATAGAACATTATGAATGATCAAACTAGTGCCGGATTAGACTAAAGACAAATAAGGCACGTGACTTGGGGTCCCGCGCCTACTAGGGGCCCCACAACAAGGGATCAAATAGTTTTTGGTTGGGTGGGGGGTAATTGATTTGATGCTGAACGTACTTGTGCCTTTGGCATCTCGGGCATCTCCAAGCATAACTCAAAAAGTCTCTATTTCCAACCGCTCTTCCAAACCTTCAGCCCTGTCTATTGGAGTTCCTCAAGGATCGGTCCTTGGGCCGGTCCTTTTCATCCTCTACACTAAACCTCTATCATCTCTCATTAGCCACCACTCAGTTTCCAGTCAATCCTTTGCTGATGACACTCAAATCAGTGACTCTTGCTTTCCTGATCAACTTGATGCCACAATCCTTCGCATACAGGAGTGCGTGGACGATGTAAAGCGTTGGATGACTTGCAACAAACTGAAGCTAAATGATGATAAAACGGAAATCCTTCTCATCCACTCTCAAAACAAACCTCTCCCTCCATTCGCTCCTTCTTCTATATCTATTGGCAACTCTGACATCACACTCTCTCCCTCTGCCAGAAACCTTGGAGTCACGCTTACGGACACCCTCTCCATGGACAAACATGTCACGAATATATGCAGATCAGCATATAACGAAATTAGAAAAATCAGCACCATTAGACACCTCCTCTCCTTTGATGCCACAAAAACTCTCGTCTCTTCACTCATTCTTTCAAAATTTGACTACTGTAACATTCTTCTCTCAGGCATTCCTCAACACCACATAGAAAAACTTCAGAAGGCACAGAACTCAGCATGCAGACTCATTTTTAAATTAAAGAAACATGACCACATTCAACCACACATGCGGCAACTCCACTGGCTTCCAATATCCTCTCGCATCAAATACAAGTCTTCCAATCTTTGCTTCAACTCGTTCACTGACCCTCACTTTCCTGTCTATCTCTCTGAACTGTTGCTTCCTTACATCCCCACAAGACAACTACGTTCTTCCATTGACAGTAGAACCCTCTCAATCCCAAGAACTAAAACTAAGACCATCGGTGAACGCTCCTTCTGCTTCCATGGGCCCACGTTCTGGAACCAGCTCCCCTTCCATATACGTCATAGTGAAACCTCGTCCATTTTCAAAAAGTCCCTTAAAACTCATCTGTTTAGGTCCGCCTATGACCTGTGATGCACCCTCCTTGCCCTACCTAATTTTCTGTTTCGGTTTAATCCTGAAGTGTCAAAGTGTCCTCTTTTTATAGCCATTTTCATTGTTTCTATAGAATAGTAGTTACTATCCTAGTGTCTCATTTGTATTTACTTAGTTTACATGTTTTAATAATTGTAAAGCGCTTAGAGCTTTATGGTAAGCGCTATATAAAAATGCCTAAATAAATAAATAAATAACAAGTAAATAAGAAAAGAACAAGTTTGTGATGCAGCAAAAGTCTTTAACAGTGCCAGCCTGAGGTACAGGGGACACAGGCCGCTGCCTAGAGAGGCATTTTTCAAAGAGTAGGAGCGGAATTTTTTTGAATGTTTTTAAAATGTATTTGGTTAATTAATTATTTTTCTTTAATTAATTATTTTTAATTAATGTATTTTTTCAATATTTAAAAAAAAATGTGTAAGTCACACCGCTCTCCCATTAATTTTATGGGAAGAAAAGGAATGTCAACAATTATTTTATAAAATCACAGAAGATTGTCTATTTTAACATTCTTGACAAAACAGAATAGTCTGTGCAGTTCTAGCAGTGACCACACATCACATGGTAAACTCAATTAGATTCTAATGAAGATGCTATTCAGAAAAATATAGAGTGTATGACCATCGAACTCTAAGTCAAGCTGTGATGACAGTATAATGAGTTCTTCATAAGAAGTTTCCCAGTCTTAGTTTATTCCTCAATTATTCTCAACGAGTGACGTCACTGATGAGTTCAAGTTTCTATCAAGGAACATTTCATTGGACACATGGAACTTGAAACATCGACAGGGGGCGGTATGGACATTCTATGTACAGAGTTTCCGGATTCAGACATTTGTCCGGTTGATAAGAGAGGACAGGGATATGAAGCTGGATCAAACATGCAGAGGCATAGTGAAGGGGGGCAGGGGGGGGGGACAGATTCCCCGGGTGCCAGCTAGTTAGGGGCGCCAAAATATGCTTTGATATTATTTTATTGATGAAAATAATGGGTTTGAGAGTTGAAAAAAGAAAAGGGGGCGCTTTAAAATGGATCTTGTCCCCGGCGCGAATCTTGTCCCCGGGCGCCAAACACTCTGGCTATGCCTCTGCAAACATGCGATGAATGTGAATAGGGGAATCAAAGTAAGAGTTAGAGAGTTAAATCAAGGAGAATTATTTTTTTCTCCATGAAATGATGAGATGCGCGTTGAGTTTATTGGTTAATGATACCATATCCATAAGCGCCCGCAGAAAACTTTCTAGGGGGGGGGGGGGGAAAAAAAATCGTTAAACTATCTAGGGGGGGGGGGGGGAAAAAAAATTTTATTAATAAAATTTTGGTCTTTTTTTGTCTAAAAAAAAGGTTATCCAATCAGTCGGGGGGAGTGGGCAAGTGCCCCCTTGCCCCCCCCCCCCTTGCGGGTGCCCATGGCCATATCCATTCATTGAATTTAATGACGAAATACACATTGATTGAATTTGATGGTAAATGAGGCAATACACATTGATTTATTTTGGTGGTTCATGCCGCTGCCAACTGTCCTTTGAAGCACTAACGTTTACTAATGTTATTCAAAATATATTAACTTTTTTTTGTCTGAATTTACATAACTGGATTGTTTTATTGGAAAATGTTGCTGTGTTTTTGTTTTTTTTTTGTTTTTTTTAAATGCTCTTCGTTTCACTGTTAAGTACGTTGTATTTGGCCCGGCGTGACGTAGGTGTCCTCCGATAGTTTGGCAAACATCTGCTCATCTGTGGCGCACCCCGCGTGTTCTGAAGTGAACGTTCGGATAGCGGCCCTAAGTGCGACATTTTTCACCGGCAACATCTGGACATTTTGTAAGTTCAGTCTCTGCCTTTATAATATGTTTCTGGGGTTGTTGTTTTTTTTTGTTGTTTTTTTTCTGTTGTTTTTTTTTTTTTTTTTAAAGTCCAGTTTTTTTTGTGGGTTTTTGTTTTTTTTTTTTTTTTTTTTTTTTTTTTTTTTTTTTTTTTTTGTAAAGTCCAGTTATTTGGTGCGAGTACTGAGTGGACAATTGAAGTACTAAGTACTTTAGATATCAGGACGTGTTTTAATCAATCGGTGGCTTCGTCAATGTGACTGGTAACAATGATATTGGTGTGGTCAAATATATACAACCATACGTTACAAAGACACCAGTGTGTACGCGAGCATAATATTAACCGTTATATCGTTCTGGTTGCCTCAAAAAAAGGACAAAGAGATTGACACAACAGTATCCAACCAGCGATTATTCTTGATGAAATTGTAGTAACTCTCCTGCCGTTTGCTCTGTTCTCACATAGGAAATGAGGTCTACACTAGGCCCGTACTAAGAGCTGTTTCAATATAGTTACATGCTGCAAACGCGATTACGTCGCAAAAAGACAAAGCGATCGATACTACAGTATCCATATAACGGGTATTATATTTTGGAACAGGCGACACCAAAATGCGGCCCACGGGCCGGATCCGGCCAGTGACGTCAGTTCATCAGACCCGCCGTTTGTACTTGAATTTACATGGTAATAAGTACACGGGATGTTGTGATAAAATTTAAATATTTTTTAAATTTTAATACTACGATCTTCACTCGTGTGGAGACCTCCTGGTTGCTGTGTGCCTTAAATTTACCATTTTCAATTCCATATTATTGTATTTTGATTTTTTTGCTTATGGTTTTGTTTGCTTGTTTCGCGCAAAACCAAGTCATCCCTCGGCTCGTCGGGATACCCTCCCACGCTCTGAAGTGACTATGGTTTCCATGGCAACACACAAACATGGATCTTTCCCGCGCCCAGATGCGTCCAGCTGTCAACACAGGTCCGACGCTCCCGAAATAGTTACTTCTTTTTGCCTGTCATCCATTTAATAGGTATGTAACAAGGATTTCTTTGTTTAACAGTGATAGGTGAGTGAGCTACAAGTGTGAATATAGGCTATAAAGTAACAAACATAGCATAAATGTGTTACTGCGAAACTATTATCCCCACCTCAGAAAAATGCCCGGGTCCAGGTGTTAATCGAGTTGGTCTCTAGGCCAGTGTGTTTCAACCTTCCTGTTGGAGCGCATACTTACGCAAAATTTTACGTCGCGATTAGCCAAGTGTCTGTCCTACTTTATGTTATAAACCAGATATAGGCAGAAATGTTGCATTTAGGCGATTTCGATCTGTGTCTGCGGAACCCCTGGCTGCCACTCGTGGAACCCCGGGTGGAAAACATTCCCCCTCTAGGCTGTTTATTTAGGCCGCCCCTTTGTTTGAATTTTGCAAACCATATTATGTGATACAGTCTATCACCAAAGGCAACTATCATTTTATATGTACCTTTGGTGAGCCGTAGCTTCACCAGTGACCGCCTAGCCCTCTGCTTTTCTTGTTTTTCTATAGGGTATTAATTAAGTTTCTAATTCAATGTTGTTGTTGTTTCAATTTGAGGTCCCGTTTACTTCATCCTTCATTTTGGCTACTAAGAAAAGAAAAGTTAACTCCGAGCGTCACGTTGACAATGATGAAGTGAGAGTAAATTACTTCCTCGTGGAAACAATGGACCAGAAACTGGTTGCCTAAAATGCAACGAAAGTGTTGCCGTTTTGAAAAGAGATAATCTTCGGCGTCCCTGTGTTCAAAACATTTATCAACATGTTCAAAGTTTTGTGGAAATTTAAGCTCTGAGAAATACGTGTCCATGACACATGATTAAGACAACCAATAAAATGTCTTCAAGAGTAAGTTTGCTAGATATGAATTTGTCACGCGTACAAGATTCAAAATAGTGCACAAAATGGCAGAACGAGGAAAACAGTTTACTACTGGAAACATCATCAAAGAGTCTATGATGGAAGCAGCCAATGAGTTGTGTCCTGAGAAAGCCGATTTTTTTGGCACTAACAGCCTTTCGGCAAGTTCATTTGTGCGGAGAATAGGAGAACTGGAAAAAACATAGTGAGATGAGTCGAGTACGTCACAACTTCTCGTATTCATTCGTGATGTCAGTTTGGACTTTCAGAGTTGGCATCCGTTTGCAGCATGCATGGAACAACAACTTGAAAAGACATTTTCATCGAATTACACAATGTAACCTTCAGTGGAATCTGTTTCGATGTGTTACAGTTGAGGAAAAATCATAGCCGGAGTGAGGAAGGGTCTGATGGGGCAGATCATGACTCACTTGGTAAATTTCAAATAAATTTTGGCGCTCTGTTCATGCGCTGCATCATACATCATCAAGCACTCTGTGGGAAAGACTTAGATATGTCTTGTGATCTGTAACCAGTCGTTTCTGCTGTTAACTTCATTTAGGGACATGCACCCAATTACCGTCAGTTACAGGCTTTTCTTGAAGAAATGATTCTGAATTCTGTGACTTGCCTTATCACACAGCAGTGGGGTTGCTCTGACTTTCCTTAACCCACAGCAGCGAGGTGCCTCAGCTACGGTTAAGTCCTGTTTCATTTTTACAAGCTCCAAAACGAAATTGATCTTTTTCTCACTGAAAAAGATAGAACTGCTCCACAGCTGTCAGATCCTGCCTGGCTGTCAGATCCTACCTGGCTGTCAGATCCTACCTGGCTGTCAGATCCTACCTGGCTGTCAGATCTTACCTGGCTGTCTGATCCTACCTGGCTGTCAGATCCTACCTGGCTGTCAGATCCTGCCTGGCTGTCAAAGTTGTCATTTTTGGTCTACATTGCATCCAACTTGAATGTAATGAACTTGAAACTTCAGAGAAAGGATAACCTGTGATCTCTACAGAAACATCAAAGTATTTCAGAGAAACTGTCATTGTTTGAAGCATAATTGGAAGGAGAAAATGTTTCTAATTTTCCTTGTTTCAAAGAGTTTTGCGCTACAATCGTCGAAGATATCAAACTCGATTTTCCGAAAAAAAATTATTCGTGACTTACACAGCATTTTTAGAGAGATTTTCTGATCTTGACAGAATTGAAACAAGAAAGTGTCAGAGCGGCATTCTTCTATTCTAGAATCCGTTGATTATAACCTCAATGATGTGCCAGTTAAACTACAGTTGAAGCGCATTGACTTGTTGAAAGAGCAGCACAGTGAAGGAAAACGTGTTGAATTTTACCGATGCTTACCTGATGTTGAATTCCCGAAACCGTTGAAATGGGCCGCTGATGTGGCATTAGTGATTGGCACAACTTATGTCTGTGCCATGACCAAAAAATTTTCAAAAATGAAATATGTGAATTCAACACATCGAAGAAGATTGACGAATAAACATTTGAAAGCAATTCTCTCGATTGGATGCAGCTATTCCAAACCAAACATCGATGAGATCTTGAAAGCCAAACGTCAGTTTCACAAATCTCACTAACATTTTTTGCTGCTTAGTTTGTGAGATTCGAATATATGCGCACTAGGTCTGATGTAACAATCTTTTCGCTAACGTCGCCTTCTTTGATAATTTTTTTTAGTAATTAAATATGTTGGTTGTCTTTGTTTTGTTTTTTTGGTGTTTTTTTGTTTTTTGTTTTTTTTTTGCATTGCACGCCCCCACTCACCCATGATTAACATGGAATACTAAACTTAATTTTTCGTCTTTCTTCCCAGAGCTTTCGTTCTGGCTTGCAAATATTGTACAGAATGATTATGCGCTTTCTGTTGTCATTTTGTCAGTTATCCGGCCCACTGTGAATTTTTTTTTTTAGTGACCCATGCTTTATAACACAGTATTAACCATCCTGCCATGTGCGTGCCTTGCATAGACAACACATGGGCATCCTTATATGTAAGTAGCATCAACGGATAATTTCATTTGCCATTTGTAGAGCTCCGCAATGTTCCTTTCAGGCATCTCTCCGGAGGGGGGGGGGTGGTGGGAGGTTGGGAGTCTCCCCCAAAGAGAGTTAATTGCTAAAAATGTAAATAGTAACCACAATGTATATTTTTTATGTATTATACTTTGTAACACACTGGATATCTGTAGATGTATTTTCGTTACATACCTATAATGTACCGATGGGAACAAAGAATTGTACCTCTAGTTGTTCATGTACCACAGTTAGAGAGGAGTTGCGTTAGTGTGAAGGCAAGGCATAAAAAAAAAGTCAAACCTTTTTTTTAACTTCAGACTTTATGACTTATTTTAAGAAAATATAATGAGAATTACCCCGAACTAACATAAGATTTTTTGTTTAATGATGGTAAAATTTCTTTGTCGAAGCGTCTCGAGTCGAGAGAAAATATATTGAATTGAATATTTGAATTAATGCAATGCTTTTAATTTTTTTATTATTCTTAGTTTTCAAAGTAAGGGAAAGAATCCTAATTTTGATTAAAAATTTATGATTTTAGAATTTATCTTTATTAATGAAAGTAATTCATTTGTTTAAAAAAGTCATCAAAAATTTTTAAATAATCTAGAAATAGATTTATTAAAATAGATTAATTAAAAACTTAAAATATAGTTATTTTAATGTAGGTATTATTTTTTTTTTATTTCTTAAATAATGATATATTGTATGTAAATACTAGAGCACAAATTTTAATTTAAAATGTTCCAATAAAACTGAATTAAAACAATTTTTTTTGTTTAAACGAATGATTCCCGGATCGCTTCTCGGCCTTTGGGCTAAGATCAAAGTGTAGTAACTGTTCCCGTCAGCTTTCCAAACGCTTTTGGGGTGCCTCGTGAAATCTCGCTTTGTGCCTGGCCGAGGTCGGGCCGATCACTGCAACAGATAGAGAGCCGAAAGGTCAATAGACCCACAAGGGCAGAATCGGTAGTGACAACATCAGTATTACCGTACTTCTGGGGGAAACTTTGGGAAAATAAAATAACACAATTAGAACGGAGTTATGTTTATTTATGTATTTATTTATTTACCTTACAGCTCTAAGCGCTTTACAATTAATCAAAAATATGTAAAGTATTTAATCTGCCAAAGTAAAATAAAAATGAAAATGTTTTGGGTGCTCCGCGATTACTTCACCCAGAAGACACACAATATTCAAAGTGGCGTGTTCAAATTTTCACATCGATTTTGACAATTTTGTCACAGATCGATTGCCATAAATAATCCCCGAAATCTGAGACGGTATTTTGAGCTCATGTGATAGTAAATAAACGTGTTCACTGATGCGTGAAGTCCACCAAATAAAAACACAAAGCAATAGAAAATATAATCAACGCTTAGATATCCGTTTCTCTGACTAAAACTTGGGACAAGCAGAAGTGAATAAACCGTTATAACTGTTGGAAAATTGCAGACGACAAAGACCACAGAAATTAAAAGTACCATCTTTGACAAATTTTTGTTCCGCTTTGACAGCTTGGACGAGTGAGATGGTAAAATATCGTTTTTGAGCCCAATCGTTTCAGAAATCTGGCTACTTGTCGCTTTGATCTGAAAAGCCGAAGATTTTTTGAGGAAGAACAGCAATGTTCCGGTTGACAAGATGACGGTCACCTGACCCACAGTGGTGAGTCCGATGCTGTTAAACGAACCGACAAATCTTTCAGTTTGTCGGTACCAGGGTTCCTCGTAAAACATCAGTCGAGTCGAGTTCAAGCTTGCATCCCAACGCCATGACAGGCGGAGACTCAGATAGATCGGAAGGTAACAACTGAAGCCAAACAGGTAAAACAGCAACATGAGAAAGGTGACGTGGGATTTTTTCAAAAGGCCCCGAAACTTGAATGGCAACGCCACACAAAGGCTTCTCTCTATCGAAATGTACATCGTGGTGAGCACGGAAATATCAGCAAACATGTTACGGGGCCATGACGCCACAGCGATGGATATTGAGTTTGGATCTATCTTGAGGTCTGGTAGCAGGGATTTTACGACTACACTGAAACTGTTAATGCAAAGGAAGACCAGCTGGCCGAGGTCAGAGATCGATAGGGCCAGCAAGGGTAGAGTGGACGTGTCGTTGACACAGATGGACACGAAGATTAAGATATTGATCCCGTTTGTGGTGATGCCGAACAAAGATAAGCAAGCTAGAAGAAATCCATTAAAGTAGAGATCCAGTACACTTTTGACCATATCACTGACCACCCCGCTGGTCACACCACTGACCACTCCACTTATAATGACACTGCTTATTTCCACAGTCTCGTTTAAACTAGCCATTATTTATTTTAAAATTATCAATGGATAGTGCCTCTAGTTCTGTACTTAACATTAGAAGTAAGAGATTATAAGTCCTGCATAAAAACTAATATAAATAATTGTAACATCAGTTCTAGCATTTAATCACATTTATACGTGTATTCATTATAATAAATTTGTCAACTTCATAAATTCAGACTTGCTCACATTTCCCTTCACTTAAGTTCTTGACAGCCAGCAGTTGTTTTTTTTTTTTATTATTTATGTATGATTTTTTCAAGTTCGTTTCAATATTATACAACTTGTGGTAATGTTTTTCTGTTCATAATACCACCGCATTCGGGTAATCAAAGCCTGTTTTGATAATGTCAATGAACCATAGGGATGTCATCTATTTGTACAGAGACAGATTGCGTCTCGTGAACAATTACGATGATTGGAGAATGAACATTTTATCTAAGGTATACATTTTATTTTACTGGCCGAATGGCGTTCATCCCATGCCAAAATTAAGAATGCTGTACAACTATTGTAGACACGAGGTATCTGGTTAGTATAACATATGGCCCCTGACTGATGTTAGAAACGTGAGAGCCTGTCCCACATAACAACTCAATACACTGATACCGGCCGTCTGTAGTACACGGTTTGAATAACAACCAGCGCATGTTGTTTCCATGAAGAAATGCCTCTCTAATAGTACTCTAGTTGTAGTTTTTTTTTTCATTTTACTTTTTGGCCTGGGCCCAGGAGTAAAAGACTTTCTGTTTTAACGTCATAAAATTATCCGTGACATCTAATTTAACGACTGTGTTAGGGCGGAGATCAAGCGTTAATTTAATTGTAACACGTAGTGGACGGGTTAGATGACTACAGATTTTACTTGAAACAAATCGTAAGTTTAAATGTAATGGTTATCATCTCCATACACATCAGAGTTTCAGAATCACAGTAGAGTATGGAATAATGATCTAACAATGAAACGCTGGATTACTTTGTGACTTAATTATATACAACAATGTTCAGTAATTTAGCTAAATTATGGATCATCTTATTTTGAACGCACGCCATTCTCAACGTAATTAAACGCTAATCATTAAATGTAGGCACAGGCCACACGGCGGTAACAAGTCATTATTTCGCTTCACTTAATGTGAAGACATTATTTTTAAGGAGTGTTTTCGGTGAAAATGTTATATAATTTTAAGGGCCGGAAGAATGAACAAAAAAAAATCGAGATTGTTAATAGTAATAATATTAATAGATATTATCATGGGCTGGATTTGGATATTTGGGGCTGAGTGGTCTATAGTCAAATGCGGCAGTTTTCAAACGTGAACACACACACAAATGGATTTTAAAATTTGTTTTTATGGTTGTTGTGTAAAGTTGATCAATAAAATAAAATCTACCCCATAAAAGAAAATATTTCAAATGAAAATCCATAGCAAACTTGGCGGTTTTTTTTCCGCGAAAGTATATTTATTTTACCGAAAGAGGCTGGATGTGGTGCGTAAGGATATTTGAATGTAATAATAAATGATAATCAGTACTTTTTTTTTCTCCTTTAATCGTAACAAAATTAAAATATATCAGAACGTAAGTGGGGTTTATTGTTAGGTTTTGAAAAAAATTATTTTACTTTATATTTAATATGGAGTGAATAACGCATTAAAGATACCTTTAAGGTTCTATTGAGGTTTATATTTTAATGCGTAGTGTCACTTTAAAAAATATTTTAAAAAGTAGGCCTTGTCAAAATTTATATCGCTCTCAGTAAGTTTTGGCGAATGGATTTTGACTTTTATTACCGCCCCTTTTTGGTTTGTTATATATATATATATATATATATATATATATATATATATATATTTATTTTAATAGGAATTTATTTGTCTGTAAAGGTGGCGTAAGTGGTCCGTTTTTAAAAAAACTCTAGTAAATAAATAGTGATTTTTTAAATTAGGCCTTGTCTAAATTTATATTGCTCTCTGTAAGTTTTGGCGAATGGATTTTGATTTTTTTTTTCGCCCCTTTTTGGTTTGTTATATATATATATATATATATATATATATATAAATATATATATTTAATTTAATAGGAATTTATTTGACTGTAAAGGTGGCGTAAGGGGTCCGTTTTTAAAAAAACCCTAGTAAATAAATAGTGGGCCTAAGTTCAGTTTAACTATTTTAGTTCAGACTCCCTTTTTTTTTCTTCAAATATTGTTTTTTATGGTATACAACCAGATTGTACACAGCTGACGAAATTCATGAGATTTGAAGTGTAGGGTTGTTGGACCTGCATGGTACTTTGATTTTTATCAGTGCACGTTTGGACACAGACATCTTGTAATGTAAATAAAACATGATGAATGATCAAACCAGTGCTGGCTTAACCTAAAAACAAATAAGGCACGTGCCTTGGGGTCCCACGCCTACTAGGGGCCCCACAACAAGGGATCAAATAGTTTTTGGTTTGGGGGGGGGCGGGCTTGGAGGGCAATTGATTTGATCCTGAATGTACTTGTGCCTTTGGTATCTCCAAACGTAACAAGTAGCCTATATAAGAAAAGAAAATGTGAGGGCTACAACACAAGTCTTAAACAGTGCCGGCCTTAGGTATAGACGACATAGGTGGCTGCCTAGGGGGGCATTTTTCAAAGGGCTGATTTTTTAAAATTATTTTTTAATTTAAAATAAAATATTTATTTTTAATTATTTTTTAAAATTATTATTTATTTTGTTATTTAAAAATTTCATATGCCTCCCGCTTTCCCAATAATGTGCTTAGTTTAGTAGAATAAATTGTTTTACAATTGTTACCCATCATGAGCAAGTAATGGCGGGCAAAGCCTTTTGCCGCCCCCTTCAACGAAAAAAAAAACTGTAGATGCCTCCACTAATTTATAATTTTTTTTTTAAATGTCCGCCCGGACCGCCACTTTCCACGCTCAACTGTGAGCAAGGGTAAAGCAGGAATGCGTGCACGCTTATCTGCAGTAGAGAGTAGGAAGAAAAGAAATGCTAAAAATTATTTCATAGAATCACAGAAAGTGTCTATTTTTAACATTCTTGACAAAACAGAATAGTCAAGAATGCAGTTTTAACAGTGACCACAAATCACAAAGGTCAAGGTCAAGTCACTTAGATTCTAATGAAGCAGCTATTCGGAAGAACATAAGACCACCGAGCTCAAATTCAAGATATGCTGATTACAACATGAGGTGTTCTTCCTTAGATGTTTCCCATTCTTATTTTATTCCTCAAATATTTTCAACGAATGACGTCACTGAGGAGTTCAAGTTTCTATCGAGGAACACTTCATTGGACTCATAGAACTTGAAACATCGACAGAGGGGGGTATGGATATTCTATTTCAAGAACTTTCAGATTCAGGCATTTGTCTAAATAATATGAGAGGACAGGATTACGATGATGGAGAGACCATGAGATGAATGTAAATTGGAGAGTCAAAATAATAGTTAGAGAGTTAAATCTTTGAGCATTTTTCTTCCATGCAATTGATGTATTGCACATTCATTAATTTTGGTAGTTAATGATGGTTTAATGTGGTTTAATGATGGTTTAATGATGGTTTAATGATGGTTTAATGATTTTTTAATGATGGTTTAATGATGGTTTAATGATGGTTTAATGATGGTTTAATGATGGTTTAATGATGGTTTGATGATGGTTTAATGATGGTTTAATGATGGTTTAATGATGGTTTAATGATGGTTTAATGATGGTTTAATGATTTTTTAATGATGGTTTAATGATGGTTTAATGATGGTTTAATGATGGTTTAATGATTTTTTAATGATGGTTTAATGATGGTTTAATGATGGTTTAATGATGGTTTAATGATGTTTAATGATGGTTTAATGATGGTAAATGATGGTTTAATGATGTTTAATGATGGTTTAATGATGGTTTAATGATGGTTTAATGATGGTTTAATGATTTTTAATGATGGTTTAATGATTTTTAATGATGGTTTAATGATGGTTTAATGATGGTTTAATGATGGTTTAATGATGGTTTAATGATGGTTTAAACTGTCACTTTCAAATTTATAAGTACTTTTTGGGGGTCTGAATCCACATCACTAGATTGTATTATTAGACTATTTCAAAATGATCCACGTTCAACTATTATTTGCTACACGTTATAGGAAAAGTATAGAGTTGATGGTGTGACAGTATAGAGTTGATGGTGTAACAGTATAGAGTTGATGTCGCGACAGTATAGAGTTGATGCTGTGACTGTATATAGTTGATGGTTTGACAGAATAGAGTTGATGCCGTGACAGTATACAGTTGATGCCATGACAGTATAGAATTTGTGGTGTGACAGTATAGAGTTGATGGTTTGACAGTATAGAGTTGATGGTGTGACAGTATATAGTTGATGCCATGACAGTATAGAGTTGGTGGTGTGACAGTATAGAGTTGATGCCGTGACATTATATAGTTGATGCCATGACAGTATAGAGTTGGTGGTGTGACAGTATAGAGTTGATGGTGTGACAGTATAGAGTTGATGGTGTGACAGTATAGAGTTGATGGTGTGACTGTATAGAGTTGATGCAGTGACAGTATAGAGTTGATGGTGTGACAGTATAGAGTTGATGCCGTGACAGTATAGAGATGATGGTGTGACTGTATAGAGTTGATGGTTTGACAGTATAGAGTTGATTGTTTTGACAGTATAGAGTTGATGGTTTGACAGTATAGAGTTGATTGTTTTGACAGTATAGAGTTGATGCCTTGACAGTATAGAGTTGATTGTTTTGACAGTATAGAGTTGATGCCTTGACAGTATAGAGTTGATTGTTTTGACAGTATAGAGTTGATGCCTTGACAGTATAGAGTTGATCGGGTGACAGTATAGAGATGATGCTGTGACAGTATAGAGTTGATGGGGTGACAGTATAGAGATGATGCTGTGACAGTAATGCCCTACCAAACATGCACAATTTACAGTACATTCGTTCTCTTTTGGTGACTACGCTTCACTTACTGGATCACTTTGAACTTAGTCACGAACGGAAGTTGTTTTGTTTTTTCAGCTAAAGATCGCTTTTTACAGTTATCTCAGGTTTAGTTATTTTCAATCTTTGCAACTTTGTATGACATTAAAAAATTTAGAGAAATTTATTAAACATGAAGTATTCGAAGAATGCATGGAGCTTCTTCAATTACCTTCAGCATCTGAAAAGAAGATCCAGTCGTCCTTATTGTAAAAGAATTGTGTGATGAGTTATTTGCTATGTCAAGAAAAATAACAGAAAAATCAAGCCGCAGAATTGTATTTTAATACCACCTACGTCGAATGGCTTTGTTGTTTTTTTCCCCGAATGAGCATGTAGCAAATAAGATGTTTGCTCACACTCTCCATAGCATTCTTGAGTTTTGCGAGTAGCTTTTCGACGTTCAAACTCAAAGTTCAAAAGCAAAGGCAAGAGAATCATATTTTTATTGAACAAAACTATTAATCAATCAATGGCCGACTCTTAAACTTTTCTACATTTCCAATTATAGGAATTTTTTTTTAATTCGGTAGCGTACACTTTTTTTTTTGTTGTTTTTTTAAAGCAAGAAACTCCTGTAAATCTTGAAATAAAATATTATGAACTATCAATATAAAAATTCTTAAAACTATTTCAAACTTGGCAATTTAAGACTTTGAGTTTAAGTAAATTTAGGCTCATTATAAAATGTACTAAAAAATCAGCTATAATACACATTTTCATAAATCGGATTTATATTTCCAAATTACCAGAATATTTAGTTTCATAGAAGACTGAAAGCTAGTTAAATGTGTGTGTCATTGTGTGTCACAAATTATATCTCTATCACAATGCTAAAACCACACAGTCGTGGAATGTGACCTCAGGGCTGGTAATAAAAACTATCTGTGAACTGCTTCTCTCCCCCCAGCCCGCGAGACCAGGCTCAGATAATTAATTTCTAAAGAACCCTAGTGAATTATGAAATCAATTACATCTATGGAAAGGAGAGAAATGCCTCGATAGTTGTTACAGGTTTGGCGACTTCCCTTTCCCTTATAATACTTACATACGCGTATTAGAGTTGCATCCTTGAATCGCTGAGGGACAGTACCATCGTTCCATATGGTCTCAAGTAGCTTTGTCAGTCTTTTTGTCAGGACGGGGCCTCCTTCTTTATAGATTTCAACAGGGATTGCACTTTGTCCTGGGGTTTTATTTTAGGAGAGTTGTGTGGCCTCCCGACTTTATGTGGACTCTTGTCTATTATTATCATAGCTCTTGGTTAATCTCCACTTGTGGTAAACGAGTAATGGCAATTTCGTTTGTAGCAGCCGGAGTTTAAGACTTGACAAAAGTGTTATGCCTCGTCTGTCAGAAGCTGAGCTCCATCTTTGTTAAGGATGGGAAAGAAGTTTATGGACCACAGTCTCATGTTTATCGTTTAGTAGTGACGATCTCATGTTTATCGTTTAGTAGTGACGATCTCATGTTTATCGTTTAGTAGTGACGATCTCATGTTTATCGTTTAGTAGTGACGATCTCATGTTTATCGTTTAGTAGTGACGATCTCATGTTTATCGTTTAGTAGTGACGATCTCATGTTTATCGTTTAGTAGTGACGATCTCATTTTCATCAAACCAATCTTTATTTTATTTCTGCAGTTGTTTTGTTTTTTGGTTGAAGGTTTTCTATTTCTATAGCAGTGAAGTAGATAGTATCTCTAAATTTACACCATTTGGAATCAATATTTTCATTTTCCTGCGAGAGAACCAGCAGCTAGTTGCTAATGACATTATACTTATACGAATAAAATTGCTACTTCAAGTACCGATTCCCTTTATTAATATGTAGTATAGAGTAGCTACTGATACTTTAAAACTGAGTCACTACTGATACATGTACTGAACATATTTACTGACATGTACAATGAGTCACTACTAATATATGTACTGAACATATCTACTGATATGCATAATGAGTCACTACTAAACATATCTACTGATATGAGTAATGAGTCACTACTGATATTACACCTACTGATCGTATCTACTGAAATTGAGGCTCATTAACTCATACAATAAAACAGAGATAAATATTGTCATATAAACAATTTTATTG
Organism: Lymnaea stagnalis; assembly: GCA_964033795.1. Taxonomy (NCBI): domain Eukaryota; kingdom Metazoa; phylum Mollusca; class Gastropoda; family Lymnaeidae; genus Lymnaea; species Lymnaea stagnalis. The sequence continues at coordinate 345,340 of CAXITT010000010.1, forward strand.
TAACATGGATACAAATAATAAGAAAATAGTTACAAATGTCCGAACAAAAAATATATGAATTTTTTAAAAAATGGAACAATTCATGATTAATATCCAATAAAAAGATTACATAAGTCATCTTAGATTATGAATCATTAAATATCATCGTCAGCTGTCTGGAATAACAGAGACATCAACATGCAAACAATAAAAAGATGTTTTTTGATAAAATCACCAGAAAACTCCTTAAAAAAACATTGGTAACACCATCATCCCTACTTCAAGATGCAGCCTAAAGAAAAATAGTCTTTAACTTTAATAATGCCCCCAAAAAAGCTGAGTTAAGCTGACATGAAATTTTAAGCTGAGCCCAAACCATAGGATTCAACATTTCATTAAGTTTGACCAATATTTCAATTACGCTCTACTAGAATCAATATATAATTAAGTATGCCAGCTCACAACCTCTACTGGAAATTATTATATCTCAAGATATTTACACAGCTCAAAAATTTCATGCCCACCATGGCAGATACTGCAACATAATGCTCCATCTGTTCAGCGATTAGAAAAACAAGATCTAACAGTGAACAGAGCTTTTTAAAATAATAAATGCACTGGTACATTAATAAAAAAGTGGAGAAGAAAACTAGGTTCAATGAAAGTTATGTTAAACCCTGTTTTAAAATGTTACGAGTAAATCCTATAAAACCCTGGCTGTAAATTCAAACTACATGCAAGATAACTTCTCAAACACAGTTTTTAAACAAAGATACAGTAACTTTGGCCAAACATTTCTCTTTACAAAAACAGTTATATAATAAAAATCACAAAGATTTTTCAAGCTAATTTGCCCTTGAATGTTTTAAGCAACATTAAATAGGTGCAATTGCTCGATGAGAAACTTTACCTGGGATGAAAGCTGAAAAGGCTGGTAATTTAAAAGTTGTTTCTATACAACCAATTTAACAAAATGAGTTCTCCCCGTCTTATTCTGGTACCGAACCAAAATCTATACAACCATTATTACCGCTGCTATAAAACGGAAAGGCTTAGATGGATTCACTGGTTATTCGTGAAGTGTAGTCTTCCAGGAACTGCAGGGCTTTACACTTGAGGTGAACATTGGCCCCATTTTCCTGCATGAGCGGCAACTGCAGGGCCAGCATGTCAATCTGTTCAGGGTCAGCAGCATTGATGAATACATGAACCTACAGGAATAGATATAGTGGAACCGCTCAAACACACAACTGATTCAAACTGAAAAGAATATACAGTTTTAAAACTTATGTTGGTTTTTTTTTAAACACAGGCTCCATGGAATTAATTATGATGTTTAGTTCACAAAGTTGACCATTCCAAGAAACAGGAAAGAAAAAAGTAAACTTTGTATCTAACTTTTTTTACATTTTAGTTAAAACCCACATCCACCTTTATCCATCATATAAGACTCAAGAGGCCAATCTGTAAAATACTTAGTACATTCACTCCTTCGACAGCTTCGCTCCTCTGCAGACACGCATATTCTGTCCGTTCCTAAGACACACACTAAAACATATGGTGAACGATCTTTCTCTTTCTGCGCCCCCAAACAATGGAATTCTTAGCCACTAAACATACGCAATATACCAACCACCCAGGCCTTCAAAACTGCACTCAAAACATATCTTTTTAAATTATACTACCCTGACTGATTCCCCTCCTCTGACCGATAAACGATCTTGCTGGCTGCCGTCCATGGGTTGCCTTGTAAAAGTTATGTGGTGGGGTGGGTGAATATACATTGCTGTTCTTTATTTCATAAATGTACTTTATTTTAATGTCATGATTATGTCTCTTGATAAAATTTTTATGTACAGCGCGGTGAGCCCAGCCCTAGGCTGGGGTACCGCGCTATAAAAGACGTCTTATTATTATTACATACCAACTGCTATGACTTTAAGACAATAATAATAGACCACACAAAAACCAAACAAATTTAACTTTAAAAAAATACAGGCAACGTAACACATTATGGAGCTTTAAAGTACAAATTTCCTCACCATTAGATTTTCCAAACTGATTTAATTTATATGTTTAAAAATAAAAAGGGTTATTAATTTTCAGAAGTTTTTCTTAAAAGATGCTTCTCTCAAACCAACCTTTCTCTGGGCGACAGCTTTATAGAGTTCTATAGATGTGCCATCTTTGAGCCTTGATGTAAGCACCGCCTCTGCTTCTTTCCTCCAGATAGTGACCAATTCATCTGTGCTTTTGCCTGGCACAATAAAATAACATGACTAAAAAGGCACTAAGACTTCTTTAATAATTCATTAAAAATACATATTATTTTATTATATTACATCCAATTTTGTGTGTGCACATATCTGTATATACATCCTCCATATATATGATGTCCTAAATTATCCATAACAGCCACTTACCATCATACTCAATATCAAATTCTAGCCAGTAAAGACCCTCTTTGGCAAGACCACCAGTGTTAGGCTTGGTTAGATGATCAGAAACTTTGATACCACGAGCAAAGTTTTCATAGCTGACAATGGGCTGACATTCTACATCAACAGCTCCTAATCTCCACAGACCTCCAATTGTTCGCTCCAGGCCAATGATGTTGGATGCTTGGACAACTTAAATGACAAGTTTAAATATACGGAAACAGTTAAAATAGTCTTAGGAAATAAAAATTGTTGCCAAAAAAACAAAAACAATGTAAATGAATTAACTCTTTGAAAAAACAATAACATTAAATAATATTAAAAATTATAAGACACCTGATATGAAGAAAAAAGTATATATATATATATATATATATATATACTTTTTTCTTCATATAGAATATAGAATATATATATATATAAAGTTGTAATACATTTTAAGAAAAATAAATTTTCCACATCAACTCAAGTCCTAATTTTAATTTATAAATAACTGTTTTCTTATCTCTATTTTTTTTTATTACCTGTAGGTTAAACATGACAATGACAAAGTGAGATATATTTCCTACTTAGCATAAATAGCAAAAGTTAGCAAGTCATCATCCACTGACAGAATTACATTTCAGCTTGACAATTATCAAATTGCAAAACATAAATAATCAAAAGAAAAATAATTTCTCATAGATATTAGAAATAAATTAGTAAGAGACATGTAACTGTCCTAATAAAAAATTATAGTATTAAAAAGAAAGGATCAATAACAAGTTTGTGTTTGGTTATTGAACACATTATTTATGAAATATTTGTGTCACTCATTTGGGACACATTTGCTGTAAGTTTTCTCACATAACACTTATTAAATTTACTCAACTTTCAGCCAAAAACTTTAAGAAATAAAATCAGAAAATGCTTTTAGCTACAATTTCGAATTAAATCTAAACATTTGCTTGTTAATTATGATGAAACACAGAAAGTCATCATGGTCTAATACAGCTGAATTATCATACATTAATTTGTATGATTTTAATTAAGAGAACTCATTATTTCTAAAGATGATTTTAAAGCTGGCCTGAAAAACAAGCTGGACAGCCACATTATTATTTTGGGTACATGAAAAAAATTTATTCGATTAATCAAGAAGATGTAACATTAAAATGTAATTAAGAAAAACTTTATTGTTAAATTTTGCCACTGTCCATCCTTTAAAGAAATTAAACCTGAAAATACTTATTGCTCAATTTATCTGCTTCAGCCATCTCTTTGAAAGTGAACATGCTGCATGCAATTCATCAAAGTCTACCCAGGAAGGTAAGGTCATTGATAAATGAACATCAAAGAAGAATTTTTAAAATTAGTATTTCAAGTATACTGCAGGAATATGTATACACCACAAAAGAGAAAATCTTTAGGAGCAGACAAGTTTATAAGCTATCAGAATGGCGCTTGAATAATAATATAATTAATGTTTTAAGGACCTATGTCTGGATGCAATACGGGCAATGTTATTGGTTTTTTAAATTATAAAATGAAAATAAAATAATGAAATTGAACAAATAAAAAAAAAAATTTCCATAAACAATATTTGCATAAATGAGCATATATAAATTATGAACATATAATAAAGGCTTACCGGAAAGTATTCTAGACTCTCCAGATACCTAAAAAAGTAAATAAATAAGTAAATAAAAAAAATAATTAATAATAATAATAACTGTATATAATACGCCAGTCTGGATAACCATACAACTGAATGAATAATAGAGATAACTAATGCTTCTGAGTACAACAGCTTTAAACTAGTTGTGTCTCGCTCCTTTAAGTTGAGATTTTTAAAAATAGTAATCAATCAATATTACATAAAAGACTTCAAATTTAAATAGGGGAGATAAATCTAAAGAACTCATAAATCCCAAACAAACACAAAGATTTAAATGTATATTAGGACAACAGGATGGCATAAATAAACAACACAAAGTAACCAAGAATTTTATTCTGGAACAAAAAATGGTTGCCTGAGTCAAAATAGCCATTAAGCTTATCAGTCCAAAATGTGTGAAGAAAAGAAATTGTCAAAATTTAGATCCCATAACGTTTACGTTCGCAATTAAGGTTACCAGGGTTTAAAATTAACTTTATAGTTTCCCAAGAAATAGGTGCCATAAATCACCAACTTCAAATAAACTCATAATTGTTTCTAGGTTGCATCAATCAAACATCTAAAGGTGACCTTTAATTAAAATACAGTTTGACTAATAGAGAGGAGAAAAATTATTATTGTTAGTTTTGTAAAAAAAAAAAAAAATTTTTATTAAAGTTTTTTATTCAGTTCAGTCAAAATTATTATCATTATTGATAGGTTGAGTAATGTGTAATTCATTTCTTGGTATGAGAAGAATTTAAGCTATTACCTACAAAGTTTTGAACAAAGAGATTGCTGGTGAGTGATAATGTGATGTCTGGAAACTTGTTGAGAAAGTTGGAAATGTATGTTTCTTCATATCATCTTGAATTTGACAAATCAAGAATCTGCACTTTCTTTAAAGCATAGCCAACACCTTAGTATGATTTCCTCTATAAAAACACTTCACTAGCTATTCTAAAACTTTTAAAGAGAAGTAATCCTGTCTTATCTGCTTCTGTACCAAGTTTCTGTTTTTGAAACTCTAAATTAATAGTCTGATAGAATATCAGCTTTTTTCATAACAGATAAAGAATTCTGGAATATCAGACACACAGAGCTATTGTTAAAAAATGCACTAAATCCAGCTCATATCCTGAGTGGGTGTTCTAATTACAATATTTTCTTGACAGCATGTTCTATTTTAGCCTCCCTTCCTCCTCCAAGTTCTCAGCCCCATTACTTTGGTTTCGAGAGTTTCTTTCATACCATCTTATTAATACCTTATCAACTTCATTTAAGTTTTAACATTTCTGTGCTTATATAGAGCTAATTCTACAAGTATACTCCCGTTGGTGTGATAATGGACAAGTGCCACCCCCTTTTGTGCTCCCTTGTATCCAACAACATGTTTCATTTCAATGACTATGTCTATTAATATTTTTTTTAAAATATGTTTACCTCAACATGCTTTAATTTTTACACTTACACAAATAGTCAAAATTTCTCAAGCAGGCCATTTCAAAGGCTTTCCATCATTACAACAATAAAGTTTTGACAAACATACTTTAAAACTCAATGGCTTAACTAGGATGTGGCAAAGGGGGGCAACAACCCTGGCAACACTTTTGGGGCTTATTTAAAAATTTAGATAAATCACATAAGTGTTTGTTAGAGAGAAGAAATTTTAGGAGTTTCCCAGGCTGCATTCAGTCAAAGTATGCCTCTGTTCACACTCCATACATTTTGGTGGCAGATAATGAATGAATATAAATTATTAATTCTTCGGACTGTCTAACAAGACTAAAGCCTGGATAATTAAAATAAAAATGTCCACGCTGCAGACACAATTATATTGTTTATTTTAAATACAAATTTGCAGCATTCTGATTGCTTGGAGACCATTAAATAAATGAGTCATGAAACTTTTTTAAAAAATGCTTCGTAAGTAAGTTTGAGACTCTTGAAATTAATGTCATAAAAAAATTAACTAAAACAGCAAGCACCTGAAAGCCATGATGAGAGAAAAAACATTTTAACATCTCTCACAAATAAGTATATACAGGCATTTTTTTTTAAAGGTATATATTTTTTGTATGGTTTGTAAGGAAACTTTAAGGAAGAGAGGTACTTAATTTAGAAACAACTGTTAAGCAATACATTTGATAGTGATGGGAAGAATAAAAATCAAAGCTGAGGAATTGATCTTAAAATAGTATGGAAAAATGAATCGCAGTGGGGAAAAGTTAGTTTCAGCTGAAACAGTAAGGCAACCATTTATTCAAAATCCTTTAGGGACCATGGGTGTCTGAAAAATTCACAATTATTTGTGGTCACATTAGAACTCTTTGTCTGTGAAGCATACTTTTGAAAAAAAAAATTACTGTGATGCTAATTTGGATAAATGATATATTATTTTAGTTGTCTTATTACTTTATGCCTTGATATCAGATGTAATTGATCTTTTGTTAAATTAGGGGTAATAAGGGGAGAGACTGCAATCAGGTTAGTACAAAATAATATTGCTGCCCACAGATACTACTTACCAGCTAAGTACTATTTCTTATTTTTATTTGTATACCGTTTTTTCTGTTGTTTTGTTCGCTGACGAAGGCTTTCTGCCGACACGTTCGCTGTTTTGTTGCATTTATTTTTTCAGGTTTAACCCTACTTTGTTTTACTCATTTTATTTTGTTAAATTAATCATATTTTTAGTCTTTAACTGTACTAGTTACAACTCATGTCTAAGCAGGACAAATGTCAGTTTCAGGGTGAAAGATAGCTTTGGAAGTCAAAAGAATTTTTTTTTCCTTTGTCCTTGCCGAGCCATCCTAAATGAGAATCAGAATTAGCTACAACAGAATGGAGTAATAACAAAAAAATCCTAGCTGAGAAAAATTACAATCAAGGATGGTATAAAAAATCCCAGTGATCACAGGAAATTAGATGCCAAAGGGAGAATTTGGAGGCATAAGTTAAATGAGTTTATAGGAAATCTAGGGCAGACCTGTCAACCTGCCTAAAAAAATCTTTAGGGAGGTTGCATGCAGGGGGGAAGGAGGGCCGCCAACCCTCCAGTTGTCTTAGAAGAGTCCACATAACATGAGAAAAATGTTACTGGAAATGTTTTTATACAGTACAGGACAGAAGATCCATTTTATTTACATATGTACTCAGGCTGCTAAGAGTTCAGTTTTCCAGCATATACCTAGAGGCCTTTTGGCACATGTCCAACAGCTCTTTGGACAAATGAAGGTTAGCATTGCAATTGATTTTAGTTACAAGCAAGTTAGAAAGAGTATCAACTTTCATGCTTGCCCTGTAATTTTTATTCACGATCTCTAGCAATCTGCGAGTCTGGAAACATTTCTTTGACTCTGGCATTAAAATGATCGGATTCCTTAGCAAAGAAACTTTTAATTAGACATGGATTACTTTTAATTTTAGTTTTAGCTGCAGCTGTATGGTTTATTGGGGGTTAAAATGTTTATTAATACCATTGTACCCACTACTTTCAATAGATTTAACGATTTAATTAAGAAAAGCTTTAACAAAAAAAAAGTCTGAATTATTTTTTAGCCTTGTAAAAAGGATGAATCACGATCGAATCAATTGATGATTGAAGAACGATTTGAAGATCGCGGTAAGCTTCGATAAAAACAAGGCAGTGTCTATACATCAGGACAAATAGTGCGGGAGATATTCATCTGGTGGGCATGTCACACTTTATAAAAAACATTGTCACTTTTAAACAATCGTTCATTATATATATAATATAATATATATACCAGAATGGTTCTAGTATTTCTTTTGTAGAATAGATTTCTTTTTCATGTAAATGTCCAGACTATCTTGAATTTGTTGAAATGAAGTACCCGGTACTGCAAACTCTGATAGACAATTAGCGGTCATATGACAAAGCTGACGGACAAATACCTCGCTCAACTTTGTTACGCTGGTCATGTGATTTGGTCAAATATATAATGGCCAGACGAATATCTCGAGAACATATTCACTTATTCATCCTGTCGCCGGATTTGTAGACACTTCGTAAAAATAAATGCAACAATTCCTGTCTTACCCGATATATATATATATATTTTTTTTTTTTTTTTTTTTTTTTTTTTTTTTTGCTGCTTTCGGATTTTTATGACAGGTGAAAAATTATAAAATTATAAAAAACGAAATTTTAAGGGGTTTGTCGGAAGGTTGGAATGAGGGGTAAAAAATCTGTATAATTCCGACAAAATCGGAATGGTTAGCAGGTCTGATAGGTGTATAGAAGTTTTTTGAGCTTGCAATAATTTAAGAACTCCACTCCTAGCTTTGCATTATGAAACACTGAGGAACATTGGGTAGGGAGCAAAAGGGTTAAAGGTGATGTCGGGGTAAGGGGGTCAAAGGATAAATGTCTAAGGGAGAGCCTGGGGGTGATATGGTAGGGTTAAGTGAGAGAATGCAAAGATAGTTAATGGATGATAAGTTGGGCAACTGGATGGGCTGGATGGGCAAGTGAGAGAGAGTAAGGGGAGAGTGTAGGAAAGGCAGAGCAACTGCGGGTAGAAAAAATGTAAACTTTGAAAGCAGGGGACACAAAATCTAAACGTGGCAGGGGTCTCCAGAACTCGTGTGGCGGCACTGATGAGAGGGTATGGGAGAAAGTAAAGCCGTCAGGCGAAAGTGAGGAGAGAGAGTTATGTAGGTTCATCTATCAACCAATTAACAAATTTTAAAGTATAAACACAAGATGCACATATACTTATGCTTTTTATAAAGTAAATTTGAATGAAGTTTTAGATAATGTCAATCTACTTCATTAAAATTCAGGAAATTGTCTTCATCATTTAAGATGAGTGAAGTGAAAATGACTACCTAATTTAATGACAATTTAAACATTTAAGTATGGCCTTGTATGGAGTAAATTTTTTCCACCATGAACAACAGGGTCAAAGACATATATGATAAATATATCAATAGAAAGTGTAAGCTAAAAAGATAGATCCAAACAGAAATCCAAACCATTATTACATTAGGCCCATTCATTGTCATTTCATTCTGTTATTTCATTAGGCATGATTAGGCATAATACATAATAGACTTTATGTGTTAGCTGGCTACTTTTTACATTTTAAAAGGATTCTATGAATATCAAATTTATTAGGCAAAAAAGTAAGGTTTTGTTAAAGGTAAAAAATAATAAAAACATGATAAGGCTATTAATAATATTTAGCATAGTGATAAATTTGAATTTAATTCCACCATTCGCCTTTGAATGTTTCCGTACGTATGTGTTTAATTTATAAAAAGTATTCAACATTTCAGTGTCCATTGTTACACTTTTATATAGGGACAAGGTGCCTACAATAAACCTAATCATCAATTTAATTTAGCTCTTACTCTTAACTAATTAGCTTATTTCCACTAAGGTTAGTAGGACCTATAATTAGAATTTAGACCATATGTTAAAGCTGCAAGACTAAGAGTCGAGTAAGACTACAACTATCAACTAACTAATTAACTTAAGAAAATCAGCGGACGCCGAGCCGAGGCTCATATGGTCCCCCCCGACACACCACCCCGCCAACCAGATCGGCCCTCAACCACTTCCCCAGTGGTATTTATTCCAATCGGGCCGCGAAGCGGCACGCCAGGGACGTTCCGCCCCTAAGACCGCCACACCCGACCTCCACTCGACTGGCCGGTGAGTGTGGCAGCCCCAGAGAAGAAACACCTGGCCAGCCGGGTTGCTGTTGCTGCTCACGCAGCAACCGGGCCGGACTTTCTAGGGGTTTGGAGTGGATATATTTAACGTCTCTAAGTCCCCCCTTCCCACTCCAGGGAGACGCGAAGTTTTTTTAACCGACGCCCTCTAATAGGGTTTTATGGTTATTCTACGACAGGACTAATTCGCACCGTAGATGGGAGAGAGAGATTGCCTAGGAGCAGTACCCTCAATACTGCATAGTTAAAATCATCGGTGAAAGGTTGCCACACGCCTTCACCTCATATCCATACGGCAACTGTAATCATGTCCCAACCTGTTTCTGCGTTAAAAAAAAAGTTTTTGTCGATTGCACTTGGTGGGGGGCCATGTAATCGTGCTCGCCTTAACGCAGATTCCGTGCGTTACCCCTGCCTTGCGGCACAGGTCACCTACACGGTGGTAATGTCGCTAGGGTAACGTTCCAACTATCAACTAAAAATTAACAAACAACAACAGTACTAAAACTAAATCTAAGACTAAGCCCTAAAAGGGCAAGACTAGGTAAAAGTGCAGTTCAGGTGCGTATATTATTTCTGTTTGAATCTCTTATTTTCCAGTGTAAACTTATGTTAATTCTTTATAAAAAGTATTTTAAAAGTTATATACCATCTTTTTATTGGAATACAACACAACAATTTAACAAATTTTACGAGATAAAAAAAGTACATTTTTATGAATCTTTCATGTTTTACGGAGCCATTGTGGTAAATCAAGGATAACTCTTCTGTCTTTAAAGATACTTTATAAAAGTTGCCCAATTGGATGAATCTTGTTAAAATAAATGATCTATTTATTTTATAACTTTACTATCAACCATAACCGGAGTTGTCTGGGGCTGCATTCAGAAAAAAACATCTGCTACGTCCTTTTAGTTCACATTGTTATTAAAGGAAATGTCAACAACAAAACGACAACAATATAGTAAAAATAATAATAATTAATTTGTCTCCTATTAAAAACAAGTAAAATAACTTATGTAAACCTTTCATTTTTCCCGTTTTCCGATGTCACCCGGAAGGATCATGATGGGATCCCGAACCCGATCCGCCGATGTGATTCCGATAGAATCCTGGTCATGGTGGGATCCCGATCCGGGTAAGATACCGATCCCGGTGAGATCCGTTTCCGGTGTTATCCCAAACTAAATGATATCTCAATCTGGTGTGATCCCATTTCGGTGAGATTCCGATCCCGATAGGATTTTGATTCTAGTGAGATCCTGATCCCGTGGGATCCCGATCCAGTGGGTTACCGATCCTGGCGGGATACCGGTTACGGTGAGACCCTGTTTCGGGTGAGATCCCGTTTCGGATGATATGCAGATCCCGATAATTATGGGGAGCTCACATACTTGACATACGAACAGTGGCGTAGCGAGGGTGTTTTGCGCCCGGGGACAAGATCCATTTTTAGCGCCCCCTTTTTTTTTTTCAACTCTCAAACCCATTATTTTCATCAATAAAATAATATCAAAGCACATTTTGGCGCCCCTAACTAGCTGGCGCCCGGGGACATCTGTCCCCCCCTGCCCCCACCTAGCTACGCCTCTGCATACGAACCCAGCTTACAAGCCACATTGCAATTGTTACGAGCGCCTTAGGAGAAATTCCAGTTGTATTAACGTTATTTGTTGCCCCACAAGGTGCGCGTATAAACCAAATGCTGCACCATTAAAAATGCCTGTTGCATCAACAATTTTAGTTATTGTTTCTTAGTCGTCCTGCCATTTTAAACAAAATGATCCTACAACCAACAATACCGCAAAACAAAAACGAGTCCGTCTTATAATATAAAAAAAATCATCACTAGCCCTCACTTTACTCAGCGCAAATCAGTCACCAGTAATAAGCGCATTTGCATACGAAAAAAGAGGAGGGGGTGCTCAAATTAGAGCTGACCAATCACGGACAGTGTAATAGCAGCCTTCAGGGTGATCAGCTTCACACCAGGTCCAGGACAATGACGTGTGTGTCCACTGCTTACTCAGTGATCCACTTCTAATCCCCCCCCCCTCCCGACTTCAAAGGACAACCCCTATATTCCGAGCTCTCTGAGAGAGAAAAAAAGAAAGGAGGGGGAGGGGGGCTTGTGCGTAATGAAAAATCTAGTATTTCATTCTTTTTTGTGAACATGCTTAGTTTGAAAATTTCATTTAGCATACTAACTTATAGGTGGCTAAAAATCTGGCATAGCGTAAAAAGAAAAATACAAACAAATGGGGGCTGTGTCACTTTGGTTGGGGGATGTTTAAAGACTCTTTAGAAGTAAAATAAAAAGAAAAGATGCGATTAATAATTCAGAATTAGTTAACTATAACTGCCTGTATTAAATTATTAAAGAATACACCTAAGTTTACATGATAAAAAAATTTTAAAATACGAAATGCGCTAAGAAATAATATACGCACCTGAACTGCACTTTTACCCAAGACTATACCTAGTCACTAGTGACAGAGAAATTAACTAAAACTAAATTAGTGTTAATTAGATAACTTTAAACTTTAAGTTGGGCCTAGTTAGTAGTAGACTATAAATTATAAATAAATAGTAAAATAGTTTAAGTTTAAGTTTAGTTAACTTTAGTTTAGTAGCTTCAAGTTTAAGCCTTAACTGTAACTTAGAGCAAAATTAGCAAGTAGACCCTGTTAATACCAAATATTGTACATGACGAATCATATATATTATATGCACACACATTGAAATGATAATACAATTATGGCACGGGTATCGGCACGCAGGAGTGTAATCACCATAAGTGGTTACAAAAAATTTTGTGCTGATCTAAGAAAAGCGAGAATGAAGCAACTAGGCCAATTTAATAAAGAACTTACTTTGAATTTGTACACAACACGGGTTGCAGTTGAATAATCAGCGAGAAGATTTGCTAGTTTCTGGATGAATCTAGGTAGATCTATTCCTTCCTTTTGTGGCAGCACAGTTACTGACACCAGAAACATCTTTAAAGGTTTCGGAAAGCTAGACATTCTTTGATGATTTTTATTACTTTACTTATCTTCCACCGGCGAAGCAGCGGCACAGAAAAACAAGATTTAGTTATATACCAGATTTTAAATGCAGGTCAAGATCTGTCAAAAAAAACGTTTCATCTAAGTATTTAAGTATATGCATTTGAAAATTTTTAACACTTTGACAAGCATGATTAAAATATTATTGATATTTATTAATTAAATAAAAGGCATATTAATGAAAAATATGCACATACCAATGCATTTACACATTGAGAATGTTGAAAGCTACAATAATTTCACAAGTTCTATCTGGCATTCGCCTGAAATTGAAATTAACTTTTAATTTTTATTAGGCATTTTTTTTTTAAAAATAATTTTTAGGCATTTTTTAATTTAAAAAAAAGGGTTAAGTTATAAAAATTATCTATCGTATACACAAATTTATAAGAGGATGCAGATGTATTTTAATGAATCAAGGCAATAAGTTATTAAGCCTCAGACTTCAGACTACTCGTGTGTAATTGAAAATGTTACTTACACGCGCCTGTCTGAAAATCATATTTTAAATGACAACATTGTAACAGAAAGACTTCTGTCAGATATCAGAATATAGGTTAATATTTTATCCGTTTGGACATAAGCCCTACTTATATTCGATACAAATAACATTAAAAAGACACATTTTATGCAATGACAAAAAGTTGTTTCAGAGGGATAGCTGTTAATCTGAATGGGATAACCCAATACCCCTAAAAACCAATGGGGTGGTCTGAATTAATCGACACAACAGAACATGAAAATAGGTCAATGCGTGAGCGCAGTACACCTCACACTGTACACTTTTGTTTTGGGTAAAATTCGTGAATTTTCTCGTACTGTCGTACAGATTAGTATTAAAGTGAATTATTTAAGTTATCATTATTTTAAGGTTCTCATGGAATGATTTACTATGGCTATGATGGAAGTATGCAAAAAAATTTCTTGAATTTTGAGTCTGACACTCACCCTCTGTCAGTGTCAGACCTGTGAGTGCGCGGTGTGAGTCGCGGACTATACTCTATAGACTACAGAGTATTGACAGTATTGTGTGACTGTGAGTTGGCTTGGTGTCTGCAGTGCATTCAAAATAATCAAATTAATCTAATCTCTATAATTATTATAGCCCTATGACTATGATTTGGCTAATGCAGACTCTGTAGAGAATTTGTGCCATTCATTTAGTGTTTTAGAGGGATACATTTAGTCATTTAGGGTTCAGGTTAGGTTTAGGGATACATTTAGTTTAGGGTTCAAGTTAGTTTTAGTGACAGTGAATTATAAAAGTTCACGGGTCGTGGCAACCAAGAAGGCGGCCGTGTCATACGTCATAGTCAACTATATTCATATATATCTATCCATAAATGCATGATGATAGAGTTCGTGCTCATATTCATAATATAACGCAAAGGGGTCAAGGTAGTTTTATTATTTTGTTATCAGTTATTGCCTGTTTATGAGGAAGATGGTGGTCAAGAGCAATGAAATATAGAATTTATTATTTTTTAATGAATTCTTATTTGTTGCAATTTCTGCTTTTAAAATTTACAAAATTGGCATAGATTATTAAAAAACTAAAATGTAAGTTTTGCCTACAATAATTAGCAATTTTTTTTTTAATTAATCCTGGCTGTTTGCTTGAAATTTGCTTGTTTTTTTTATTTTATTCAGTTTTATCGTGGAAAGGGGGGAGGGGGGCTGCTAGAAATTGTATATAATATTAAGAGGGTGGTCAATGGAAATGATAGGCTAGGATCTACTTAATTCTTTTCGGCAATTGCTCACTATCTCATAAAAAGATATTAAGATATTATTTATAGGCCTACTTATACACCTTAGGCTTATATCAAGGGTCTCAAACTCAAATCAACTGGGGCCGCAGGAGGTAGAGTCTGATTTAGACTGGGCCGCATCAAGTAGTCCACAAAAAAAGCTATTACAAATTCATTAAAGTACAACTGTTACAATCTGCACAACCCTTATTTATAACAAAAAAACATTAAGGGTGCTCAAGAACTAGGCTTCACTTTCTTCCTCCTACTCATTGTTGCCAGAGACTTGGCAGCGCTTCTTCTTACACAGCTGAGCAACATTTGGCTTGAGTGGGAAACAACTGAGATCTTCTGTAGGCCTATAGCTTGAAGATGCTCATCAGTAAGTATGACCCTGAATTTTGACTTGTTAAAGTTCATTGTGGAAAAGAGCTTTTCATACAGATAGGTACTCCCAAAAAGTCATATGATCCGCTTGAACAACCTGGAAATCTCAGTGAAGGTGGAGGGCAAGGTTCTCATAAATTGTCCATGCTTATCTGTTTTTCCAAGCACCCCCCTGAACTTAAAATTTCACTGAAGATCAATCAGCTCCATTTGAAGCGCGACCCCCCACACCAAATAAAAAATGGAGGGGGGGCATCTTCCACATTAAAGGAGAAAGGGTCAGAAAAAGCTGAAAAGTAGCTGTGTGTGTTTTGAAGTCTAAAAACATGTGATCGAATTCTTCCTGTAGCTTTGCAATGGCATCAGTATACTTACTACTGCATGGTGTGCCCGAGTTCATGAGCACTTTAGATGTTGGAAAATGACAGCTGTTTCTCTGAGAAGCATAACACAAGTTTTGTGCAGAATGCCCGAACATTTTTATAGGCAACGCAGAAAAGCTACCCCTGGTCTTGTAACTTCTTGTTGAGTACATTTAGCTCCTGTGTAATGTAAACAAGAAAAGCCATGTCCATGAGCTATTTGGGATTACATAGTACAGGAACAACCAATCGATCCTTCTCCATGAAGGCTTTAAACGCTAAAACATGTTCAAACATTCGAATTCGGCAGGAGCAGGCCATATTTATGAATTATTGATTCGAAGGAATAAACTATTGTAGGAAAAATGAATTTTGATTTTTATCATAGAAAAGGTCTATTTGACTATCCATATTTTGAAAGTGACCAAGCTGACAGGCTCGAAATGTCCCTCACTTGTAAACACTAGCAGTAATTTTAATAGGAATTCTTTAATACTGTATCAGATTGCTACGATTTACACAATTATGGTTGTGCATTACCTAAAAACTGACTTTTATAAACTTTTCTCAAAACCGCACTCTGACCAAGTTTGTCTCATATAATGCTATAAAATAAAAACTTTTAGTCCGATTTTAGAACGGTTCTTATCATTATCGTCAACATAGAAATATATACAAACATAATAAAAATCAGAAGTCGACTTGTCGGTGAGATTCGACTGAAACTGTCGCGGAGAGTCACATTATAAATATGAGAATGGGGAAAACGCACGGGCCGCATTAACACTAAACTTTGCTGCCATATAGCGGGCCACAAAATATCTTCTTGCGGGCCACAAATGGCCCGCGGTCTGTGAGTTTGAGACCCCAGCCTTATATGCTTATATATATATATATTGACATTAGTATGATTAGAACAATAACATCCAATAATGCTAATCTTATCTTGCTGTCCTCTCAGATATTACCATGCAGCTTTTTAAAAAAAATTTATATTGTTGTTTTTTGCTGAAGAAGGCTTCTTGCGGACATATTTGTTGTTTTGTTGCGTCCCTTTTTTCAGGTTTCCCCATACTTTGTTTCACTCATTTCCTTTTACCTAACCTGATTGCAGTCTCTCCCCCTTATTATCCTAGCCCGAAGCCTAAATGTATAGTAAATATTAAGCGTCGTAGGCCTTAACAACTTATAGTTAAGCAACACAACATAATTTATCAAAATGATAAAATATAGACCTACCATTTCACTTTGCCTACTTTAACTTACCAAACATTTTTTTATTAGACTTACAATTCATTTACATAATTTGCTACTTTTTTTAACAGGATGAATGGTGCAAGTGCTGGACTAGAATCAATGTACCCCCCTTTAAAAGCTATCACACATAAGACAATTAAAGTATAAGCTAAAATGGCCACAAGGGCTGCTACTTGTAAGTACCAGTTGTTTAGACCGAGATTAATATTCAAATTTATTTTTTATCATTGGTCATAATTTTATCTATAATAGTAATGATTAAATTTAACATGAATTTTTAAATACTTGTGTTAAGTTTTTAAGTTCATTTAATATGTATATGGTAGTATTATTAGGTACAAGGTTGAGTTTGTAAAAACTATTGCAATTTTTAAAAAAAAATTATTTTAAATTACGATGCAGAATTGTCCATACCATTTCTGTTCCCATCCTCCACTTATCTGAATTAAGATTAGTGTTCAACAGTCTTTTTCAGATCTGTATCCAATTTTGAATTTACTGATTTATGATATTTTTTAAAATTTTCTGCAGTCACTTCCAAAATCCGCAACTTGAAAGAATACCACTATAAGATTGTCAACAATGTAGCACCACTACCAACTGGAGTTGATATTGCTAATACTCTCAAATACTTTTCACAAACACTTCTGAGGTTGGTTCACTTTTCTCATATGTGCAGAGAACAAAGTCACTTATTATCTTGTGGACTCACTGTGATATGCAAATTATTTCAAACAGAATAAGACATTAATAGAACATAGATTATATATTATTTTTGGGGATACTTTTTTAAAAAACATTAACCTCTTATGTTTTATGAGTTGTATGCTAATTAAAATTATTAACAAAGTGTGAGAGTGGATTTCGCTTGTCAAATTTTGTTGAAATTTTCAGTGTTTTAAAAGATGTCCCCAACATTCCTGTAGAGAGCTATGGTCTGAGACAAAGGGATAGTGTACGCTTGTCTATATTTCCCACACTTAACTATTCAGGCTTATACCAAGCAGTGCTGAGCATATTGGACCTGGTGCCTATAATACCGATTGGACAACTTGGTATGTAAGCTGATGAATAATTTTAATTATTTTCATTGCAATTTTTAAATGAATAAAAAAAATTGTTATACTTTAAAGGAAACACATATTTTCTTAAAAATAAAAATATTTACCATCAAATTAGAGGAAAAATATTTTTCTTAACTCTGTAATTGATTAACTGCAAAGAATTATCTAATTTGTACTTAAGGGATATTGACCTGTTAAAACCTAAAACCCTGTTTTTTTAAATACCTAACCAATACCAATAATCGTATCACAAATTTCACCTTTTTAAACTTATTTTCATTACAATCGATCGAAATAAAACTTAGAAATATAGATATGAAATGATGTAGGAGCTTAATTGACAAGAGTTTCTTTTTGAAATAACACTTCCTACTCCACATTCTTGTTAAAATCTCTCTTAATCTCAATATTATTTGTATTACCAGCCCTGGGTGAAGCAGTTTTAAATGTGCTTGGGTGGTTAGTGCCGTTTTTGGAGCATGATCTCCTGGATGCACTTCCTTACACTGTAGCCTCAACCTTGGCAATATTCCCACCTACGCTCCACAAGGACACTATTGACCTGTTGTGCACTAGTCTTCTTCCTATGACCTTGAGTAAGGAAACAAACCCGTACACCAAAAGAAAGGGTGAAGGAGATGAGAAAAGAGGTAGAAGGTTTAAATGATTTTGTATCAGAGATGATGGCGGCTGTGGCATGTGCCGTGCTGGTGAAATGTGACCCTGACCCATGGTGAGCGGTATCATTTGCAAGAATGTGCCCAGTGCCGATTTATGCTCGTAACATGTGCTGTGCTTCAGGGCCACATATTGTCTTCTAAGACAGGGTTCCCACAGAAAAAAATTAATTAAATATAGCATTATTGAAAATAGATATATTTCATAGTCAAAACCTAACCCTGTTTTTCAAATCATTGAGGTTTTGATAGAATTAAATTGTAATATTTCAGAACTTTCAATATTCAAACTTCCAGATTTCTTTAACCTACCTATTTGAAAAAATATCCTTGGGGGAATAATTAAAATTTTGAAGGGAAAAAAATGAGGTGAAGAGGTTAGATGTTAGCAATGTTTTGTTTATGTTAATTAATATCTATATATACATTTATATAATATCATTGCATTACACATAATTTGGCAGTCTACAACATGCTTTTAACTTAAAGTAACTTTCATATTTTCAATAAACTGTTTAGTGGGAGCCCTGTTAGCATCCAAGGTGACAAAATATATACAAATATTTTGAGAGATTTTTTAAAATGGTCAATGTTTACATGTTTTATAAGCATGAAATCCATATCCTAAATTATTATTAACACCAAAAAACAAACATAAATCTATGCCTATCGATATGTTAAATTTGGTGCCAAAATAAAGACTGAGCAGAACACGAGAAACAATTGTTACACAAATTAATGTTAAAAGGCTAAAATAAATTCATTGTTTGTATGGTAGAAGCTTTACTAAAAAAAAACAGATTCTGTATAATCTCTCACTCCCTTCTGTTGTTTTTCTTTTAGTACAGTTGCCACCATACCTTAAAAATGTTGCATTTTAAATGAATCTAAAACAAAAATTGAATATTATATTATCTACCAGACATTTCAATGAACTAAAATAAAATGAAATATTCACCTTTATTTTATGGAGGTGCTGACGTAAATGACGATCCAACTTATGCCAGTGAGTCTGCTGCAGCCATTATAACTATGGTCTTTCAGCACACAGAAAATGGAGGTGATTTGATGTTCAGCTTTTATGCATTTTATGATCTACATTTCAATTTTAAAATCTTTAATTGCATCACTGTTTCAGTATAAAAGAGTTAATGTAGACTAACTAAATCTCATTTTTTTTCTTCTGTTTTTATGAATGTATGACATGTCACACCACTACCTTACTACAACCTTATACACACCATTTTTTTTTTTTTTTTTTTATTTTATATACACACCCCCCCCCCCCCCCCCCCCCCCCCCCCCCCAGCTTTTCATTCCCAGATTTTAGAATGTTTCATGAGCATGAAGAAAAATGTGATCAAGGTTTGTTTCAATATTTTCAATTAAAACGCAGAATTTAACAATGTGTCCTCAGGCATAATCTCTGAATCGAAATAAAATTATCATCTTAAATATTTTATAAGTTTATATTATATTATAATAATTTTTTTTATCCCATTCATATACCCCTTAGCTTGTTCTAATATCTTACTGGGTCTGTACAGGATGGAATGGGTAAATCTATGAAATATAACTATATTTATTGTTAGTATACAAAACTTGTGCTTAGCTGTAGATATGTTTAGTGCTCCATCTAAATAACATGAACCAAACGACCGAAAACAAACATAATTTCAATGATATTTCAGGATGTATTGAGTATCATTGCCTATGGCCCTGCATCAGCCAAAGCGCCTGCTGCCCATCTACTGTTTTACTACTGGCCCCAGCTTAACCCAGCACTCAGTGACAGAAGAGGCATCCATTACAAATATTGTGGTATGGTTGTTTCTATTTCTCTAAGCAAATACTTTCAATTTTTATTAGCATCCATTGCTTGATTCCACTTTTTTTTCCCCAATTTTGTATTATGGTAAACGAATTGAAATTTTTTTGACTTATCAACATGACACCATGTATCTTGCATGTTTCATTTTACTTGTTAAACACAGAAAAATGTAAGGTACGATATGAGTAAAATCCACTTTCTTATATATGTAAATACTTGGTGTTATGCATGGTATATTTTTTGTAACATACGATCAAATCATTAAAATAATGCATCGTACATTTCTTACAAAAATATGTATGACAAGTTTTTTTAAAACTCATCTCATTTTTCAGCACATCTAATAGGTATTTAGTCATAACATCATGTTTGCTTTGCATGTACAGGAAAACTTTATCTTTTTTTAATGCTTCCTTAAGCCATGGAATTTACAGGTACTGATTTATGTGGATAACACATTTGTGTTGTCATTTTATTTTATTTTCCTGAATGCTTTCTCATAAATTTATATTCATTTGTTTTTCAAGTTTATTTAATCTAAACTGGAACCCTTTCATTAACTTATGATACTTTCAATAAATGGGAATGAAGGCCTGTGGGGAAAAAAAATTTGATCAAAGTATTATTTTAAGAAACAAATCTTGCCTTGTAATAAAACAATCAATCTTATGGTAAGCATGATGATGCTGATTTTAAGAGCTTTCTAAGAACGTGACCAAATCTCTGATAGATAAAAATTGTGCTTAAAGCAGATGCTTGGCAGCCTCAAAATGACTGATCATCTTTGTATGTATTATAATTAAATTATAAAAATGTTAGCCAACATTGCGGTTTTATACCTAATCCGGTTTTATACCTAATCCAACATTTTGCACAAAAGGCCTAGTAACACTAACTTTACAATATGAGTTTTTATAAATAAGATAGAGATTAGTTACTTAAAAGTTGTGAATGCAGTAGTTATTATGTAATTATTACTGTAGTTATCAAGAAAAACAAGAATATCACAGTCCCATCAGATTATTTGATATATTAAACTATTTCACTTTGGACACTCAAAATATTATTTGAATATTCTGATTGTACAAGCTTGATAAGATTGTCCAACATTCTTTAGTTTAAAGGAATTGATATTTTGCATACATGCATAACCGATTTCTTCTCTAAAAGAAAATATGAAGGAAATCTTTGTAAAGTTAAATTTTTATTTATTTCATTTGTGGGGGTTATTGTTATAATAAATCGATGCCGTCTTCTTTTCATGAGTTTCCAACATAAGAATATGAGAATATTTTTTATCTATTTATTGAAATGTACATTCATAAGTTAAATAATTAAATGACCAAAAATTAGTTGATTTCTTTCTTCGATGCTGTAGCATGGCCTGCCATTCTGTGCCAAAGGAAAGGGTGCATCAATGAAGGCAATTGTCAAGCTGTCAAGGTAACTCAAATGTTGGGAAAACATGAAATAAATTAAACATACAGCTATATCTCTCAGAGCCACTGGTACATATTGAATATATGTTAACTGTAGAGTATTTTTCATTATCCAATTTCATGAAATATATTCTAATTTGAAAGGAATTCACTGGTTAACTGGAAAGTTATCTATGATAAACTTTTTATGTGAACTTTGTTTATTTTAGTTCTCTTAATTTCAATCAAATATTTGTTACACATTGCACTAGTAGTTTTGTTGTTAACTGAGTGACTTTCATTGTTATACATTTTTAAAATTCAATTTTGTGTAATTTGATAATTTTAGTTACTGGCTACATTAGCCAGCATCTTCAGTTTAGGGCAAATATCCCTTGATTTTGTCAAATCTGATTGATTATAGCATTTAATCATCCACAGATGTGCATAAATCCAGCCCTTGCCATTCACTCCGGGGACTCACCCCCACCATTGTACATCTGTAGTGACTGTGCTCAAAGCCTGAAGAAAGACCATGGAGATTACATGGTAGATCTCTTAATGCCTATGCCCCATGTTTCTTCAGTCTGTGAAAATAAGGTATTGTTCTCTGGGTGTGACAAATGACTAACAATATCAATTTTAGTAGAGCACAGCTTTTTTAAATTTTCTAAAGAAATTTTAGTTAATCTTATCAATCTCAATTTATTATAAACTTGATATCAAGGAAAAATAAATCAAGGAAATGTCAACATAGATTTTTGATTTTTTTAAAATAAAAATTGGTTGATTGGTTTATACCTGTAATTAATTTAAACTTTTGTTTCCTGAAGCAAGTAAATGAGTAGATGAGTTATCTGTCTCATTCTACTTTATACAAATATTGTGTTGATGGGTTCAAGAAATAGGTTCTGACACTGCTCAAGATCTGATCGTACAATAATGCTGTAATCATTGAGACAATTTATTTTCATTTATCTATTTTTTAAATTTATAATTAAACTAAAGGAGTCTTCAATTATTATTTCCAAGAATTGCAAGTCATCTCAAAACATAGCTGTGTGCACCTGCTTCACAATAGAGTGTGCCAGCTTTAACAGCAACAGACCAATCAGATACTGCAGCTCTTGTCATGAACGACGCCATGGCAACAGTGGTTCCCTCAATCACATCTATCATACAAGCATTACAGACATCTGGAGCTGCACACCTGAGGTGCAGAGATATTTAATGGATGCCATTGTTAGGTCTGTATTTATTTAACAATTGAAAATTATAATATCAGTCTCATTTACAATAAAAATCATTAAGATGAAGATAAAGAAATACAAAGATTTAATTCCTCAATAAGTAAATATCTTGTAAAAATAAAGTTTAGTTGGTATTGTTAAATGTTGGTAGTTCTTTCCACTGTCAATGGGAAAGAATTGTTTTCAAGGGACAAAGTAAAAATTATAATCAAATTGATTATTGTTTTAGAAATATCAAAATTGTTAAGTCTAGGAATATTCTGAAACATGTTTGAAAGTCAAATAAAACTGAAGGACATGCACTGTAAACATTTTAAAAATTAAGGTTCTAATAATTGCTACAAGTTTGCGGATAAAAATATATAAAGATGATAACTTAGAATTTATAGTGATTGCAAACTTATGAATCTGCTTAGTTTTTCCAGAAGAAATGAAATACAATAAAAGTATGTGTCTCTTCTACAGCTTACTAAAGGAAGCCTCTCCCATCGGTACTAAAAGAATGGTTGAGATGGGAGAGGACCTGCGGCGCATGACAGATGAGGAGGAAGGCTTTGAGGTGGAAGATGCTGGTGAGAGGAAGCTACTCAGTCGCTATGGAATTTGGCTGTTGGTTGAGCTCTGTAAGCCTGCCGAGGACATACCTATTGTAAGCGGTATTTTAAAATTCATCTTTTTTTATTTATTTTTTTTTAAAACTGATGATTTAGTAAATTTTAATTCTGCATATACTTTAAATGAACCAGCTTTTAAATATTTTTTCTTTGTCTGTTATTAACATTCTGATATAACCGGCGAGTAAAATAAATTATTAAATTTAAAGGCACAATATTTTAAAGGATGAAAACTTAAACGTAATTGATTTGTGATGTGATACTTGTTATAAAAATTTAAATAATCGAAATTTTTTGCACTGAAAATGTAAAAATTTTTAATTTGTGTAGTTTGTGGTCTTGACTGCAATGAACAAAAAACTAGAAAATAATTTTAAATCAGATATGTTTATCTACTCTTGCTTCTTCTCAGAAGATCAATAAAAAGGAAGTGCCTTTTATAACCATTATTGATATAAGCATTTAATTAATGCCCTATTGTAGAGGGTAACAGAGGAACATGTTTAAAAATAAACCCTGATATCATGAGTCACTCACATTTTTTTTTTTGGTAACAACTGTTGTTTAAATTGTTGTTTTTAAAACATTTGCTTTTTACATTGAAAGCTACAGCAAGGTTTGTCTTATGGCAAACAGTCTCAGCTTTTAAAAAAACAAGTTAGAAAACAACAGTCACTAGCTAATGCAATATGCATTAAAAAATAACATTATTATTTTATTTGAAACTAGTGTTTATTTCAGAAATGCAAGTATTTGACTTTTTACATGGAATTTAAAAAAAAAAAAATTATTTTAAAAAAAAAAAAGGAAAAGAGGTGACGGCGGAACCTCAAAACTCGAACTTTGACTTCCGCCGTCCTTTTATTTGGATGTAGTGTTTAACTTATATTTTTACTTTTTATTTTACGTAACTTTTTTTTTTTAATAATGAAAAGGAATTAAAAGGTTTTTACTTCTATTTTTTCTCAAGCGTTTATCATGTGATTACTAATCTATTGATAGGAGGTTCTTGGACGTCTGCTGGGGATGTTGTTCCAATGGTTTGATGCCACAGCTTATCTTCCAGATGGTGAGCACTATCATTAATAGCATTAAATTACCAGTTGTCTTCTATATTTTTTTTCATTTCTACATGTTACCTTTTAAGAAAAGAAATCAATTAAAATATTAACTTAACCATGAAATAAAATTTGTGTTATATTCTTTTCTTATTTGAAATAATTAATAATTTATCTGCATAGCTATAACTTGAAATTAATTCTAAAATACATTGAAACTATTTAATTAGTTTACCTACACCTACATATTCCATTTCACCAAATGTTTTTCCTCAGACAATATTGGAAATGCCATTGAGAGGTTGAAACCTGAGGTTAGTATGACTGAACTTAGTTTAAATTATTTGCACCATTTTTAATTTGATTTTCATTTCAGTGATCAGAATAAAATCAACAAAGTTGAATTAATGTAATTTTTTTCTACTTTATTGTTTCAGATTAAATTATTTATAACATTTTTAAGTTGATTTTCATTTCATTGATCAAAATAAAAATCAACAAAGTTGAATTACTGTAAAATAAAAATTTGTGACTCCATTGTTTGTCATTGCAATAAACATTTTTTAGTAAATATCTTAATTTAATATAAGCCTTACTTGATTGTTTTTTAAGTGAGGTATTTATCAGTGCAGCCATTTAAATCATTGTACTCCACAGCATATCCACAATCTCAGTGCAGTCATTTAAGTCATTGTACTCCACGTCCACAGTATATCCACAATCTCAGTGCAGTCATTTAAGTCATTGTACTCCACAGTATATCCACAACTGGCTTCAGGAAGTCATGAAGAGCCACTTTGAAGTGATTGTTTCCTGTCTGCTGCCTCACCCTGTGGAATATTCAAGGGTTGGTGGATTCTGGTAATAAGAGAATTTTCTGAGTTTTTTTTTTTTTTTATCAACTTTAAATTTTTAATTAGTTTTTAATGCAGTTAAAAATTATAAGGAAATATTTTCTTGAATTTCCTGTCTGCTGCCTCACCCTGTGGAATATTCAAGGGTTGGTGGATTCTGGTAATAAGAGAATTTTCAGAGTTTTTTTTTTTTTTTTATCAACTTTAAATTTTTAATTAGTTTTTAATGCAGTTAAAAATTATAAGGAAATATTTTCTTGACAGTACATGCAACATATTAACTTTTTAATTTTTAACATTTTTATGTCATCTCCCGTCTTTAATGTCTTATCTTTTTACATGTACACCTAAGTTTACATAACCCCCCTAATGCGTGTGTCAGCCAGGGAAACTTTGTGTCTATTACTACCCAAATATTACTTTATAACAGTTACATTTTGTGTACATTAATACCTAATTTTTCTTTATACCAGGGACACACTGTGTACGAGAACTACTCAGATTAAAGAAGGGCTTAATTGTTTCTTTTGTTTGGTCCATTATGTCATAACATTTGAAGTAAGCAACTTTTTCTTAGTTTTTATTGATGTAACTTTTTTTAAAAATTTTAACCAACAATAAAAATACATTTTAACTACATTTTAACCCAAAAAAAACAAAACGTGAATATGTCAATAAATCTCATTCATATTTTGGATAAATTAAATACAACTAAAATGTAGCTAACAAGTATAATGCAAGTAATCAAAATCAAAACTTTCATTAGGAAATAGATAGCTAGAAGTTAAAACCATTATTCCTGTGTGCTCAGATCTGGGATTATGTGATGCCCTATTGGTTAGAGGCCATCAGGACTGAGGTACCAGAGGATGAACTTCATGAGCTGAAGATTTTGCTGAGGTAAGATAAAATGAAGGGAATTTAGTAGATGTAAAGGGATGCTGAAGTTGATATGAAAGTTTTGACCCAAATTAAACTTTTTTTAATTTAAAAATTTTAATTTTGTAAAGTTGGCTTGATATGTAACAAATTCTTCAGACTTCGAGGTGAAAAAATGTACACAAAAACCTTTTGAACATATTTCAGGAAAGCCTTTGACATTGACATGTGCCCTCTTCCATTCACCCTGGTCAAGATGTACAACTTTGTCAGTGACAGATTTGATGATACCAGTGCTTCAGTCATGGAACAAGCTCTGCAGTGGCTACAGGTAGGAAAGACCTGGATGCGGTATTTTTTGTAGGAAACGACTGGATGGGATGTCATTGGTTGGGACTAAGAGATTTGTAGGTTGATTGTTTAGATATCCTAACTCTAACTATATCGGAAAGATTAGTCTTAATGCCATTCACATTTCAGATCCTCAGCAGTTTGGACATTATAATCCCCATGCAACAAATTTTGCGCATGTTCAAGTGTGGAGTCGACAAGATTAGCACAGATTCTGAAGGTGGTGAACTCCTGCAGCAGGATGTGAGTCACACCCACTCCATCCTTACCCCTGGTTCACCGGCGCGTGAACACGCTGCGCCGTTAAGTCCTGAAAGGTTTCCCTATGTCCCCGACCCGTACGATATGTATGACAAGGAGTCGGAGCTTGTGCTGCCATGCTTCATCATGATGTTGGATCTCTGTCTCAAGCAGGTAGAGCATATGTCTGTCTGTTACATGGAGACCACTCGTCTTTGTCTGAGCATATTTCTGTCTGTTACATGGAGACCACACATCTTTGTCTGAGCATATATCTGTCTGTTACTTGGAGACCACATGCCTTTGTCTGAGCATATGTCTGTCTGTTACATGGAGACCACAAGTCTTTGTCTGAGCATATGTCTGTCTGTTTCATAGAAACCACAAGCCTTTGTCTGAAACTCTTTGCCTAAGTTTGTTAGACTAGTCTGATTTATCTATAGCTGTCTATTAAATTTAGTCTTATCACCATTTGAACATGTATTTTAACCCTAGGCAATGCTACCTTTGACCCCCAACACATCCCATTATTTGTTATAAGCTAAGCAGTACATCATTCAAGTCATCATTTTCTGTCCATGACATCACTTCAGATGGAGCTTCAAGAGGCCCCACAGCACCTCGGCATTTACAATGAAACCAGCCGTGAGGTGATGGCGCTGCTCTCTGGCATGCTCAATAAAAAGTGGGATGGCCGACACACGTGTGACACAGACACCAAGCGTGTCAACTGCGTGTTCTGCCAGAACATTGCACTGTGGCACCAGCTGGCTGCCCAGTTGATGGAACACGTGTGTCCTCGAGACCCACTCAAGATTCCCACCAAAGATCTGCCAAAACTGGACGACCTGAAGCACCAGACCATCACTGAAGCACAGAGTAAATACATTTTTGATTAAAATTAATTTTGGTTTTGCATCATAATAAAAATGGGTTACTTGAAATTTGTTTGAAAGAAATTTAGTAGACGGAAAATTGATCAACGGAAATTTGATCAAATGAAAATTTGGTCAAATTTTTTTTTTTCGGCTCACACTTAAAAATTTCCGGCAAATTTCTTTTTGAACGCACTATATTATATAGTAAAACAAAATAATGCGTTCAAAAAAGAAATTTGACACAAAATTTTAAAATGTGAACTGAAAAAAAGATTTGACCAAATTTCCGTTCCATCAAATTTCTCTCGATCAATTTTCAATTGAACAAATTTCTGGATACGAATAAAAATTTAATTGGTTGGTTGAATAGTTCTAAGATATATTTTATCAACTTCAAAGTCCAGAATATCTGAATGTATCTAGTAGACACCAGCTCCTGAAGTTGAAACTTGTGCACAGACTCCCAAAGCCATGC
This sequence comes from Lymnaea stagnalis, assembly GCA_964033795.1. NCBI lineage: Eukaryota > Metazoa > Mollusca > Gastropoda > Lymnaeidae > Lymnaea > Lymnaea stagnalis. The sequence continues at coordinate 373,510 of CAXITT010000010.1, forward strand.
ACTAAAGATGTGCACTAGTATGCCAAGTTATTGAAAAGGATATTATTATCTCAATATTCCAAGAAGAAATCAGAAGGGTGGAATCAATTTCTTTGGTGTAGTCTAATTAAATTACATGATAATCATATCTCATGGCATGGATGGTGTATTTTTAATCATATCTCATGGGATGGATGATGTGGTGATATCAAGATACATGATAATCATATCTCATGACTTGGATGGTGTATAGACCTTAAAATACATGATTATGATATCCCATGGCGTGGATGGCTTAGTGATATAGTGTAAGAAAAGGAAAAGTTCTCATTAAATATCAACCATAAGATTATGAATGCATTTGCTGAAAAGTAGCCATGGACTATTTCATTGTAATATCCTTTAGATGAGAATATTGATCAAGATGATGAAAAAGATGAGCCAGTCTTTGATGTAGCATCGATGCCTATGTATTTACAACTCTACAATTCTCTGCTAGAGGTAATATATGTATTTACAACTCTACAATTCTCTGCAAGAGGTAATATATGTATTTACAACTCTACAATTCTCTGCTAGAGGTAATATGTTTGTTAAATTTTGGGATTAATTGATAGTTGTGAGACCAAATATTTGTGAATCTGAGTGAATATTTTCATGAAAGGTTTGAAAGAAAGTTGAGTGATATGTGTACGTTGATATTTGTGTTCAAAATAATTGATCACAGCCTCATTTTTTATTGAAACTCATCACTCTTCTCTAAGGGGCCATCCATATAGTATATAATCTTCTGTTGGGGGCCATCTATTTACTATGCACTCTTTAAGGGGCCATCCATACAGAATGCACTCTTCTCTAAGGGGCCATCCATATAGTATATAATCTTCTCTAAGGGGCCATCCATATAGAATGCACTCTTCTCTAAGGGGCCATCTATTTAGTATGTACTCTTTTTCCACTCAAGCATCAAAATGTTTAAGAATTTGTGAAAATCCATCTAAATGATATTGTATATTCAGTATCAGAGTTTGGTGAATATGACTGATTGTTTTATTCACTGTCAGAGTTTGGTGAATATGACTGATTGTTTTATTCACTGTCAGAGTTTGGTGAATATGACTGATTGTTTTATTCACTGTCAGAGTTTGGTGAATATGACTGATTGTTTTATTCACTGTCAGAGTTTGGTGAACATGACTGATTGTTTTATTCACTGTCAGAGTTTGGTGAACATGACTGATTGTTATATTCACTGTCAGAGTTTGGTGAATATAACTGATTGTTTTATTCACTGTCAGAGTTTGGTGAACATGACTGATGTTGATGCTCTGTATGCTGTGCTGTCATCAATGAGGTACCTGATACTACACGGCGAATGCCTCAACTACACCATCAACCAGTACACTCAGTTCATCACTATATCCTTCCGTAGAAGATTCATTCCCATGTGAGTTACACATGCAGAGGGTAGAACATAGTTCATTACTGAAAGCTGTTTTAAATATCAATGACACACCTGCAGTTCCATCAAATACTCCTCCTTCCCCCCTGAACCCACCCCACTCCCCCGCTCACACTTTATCAGAAAAAAAATTCCTGAAACAAGAGTTCTTTAAAAAAAAAACTGCTTTTAAAAATGTTTTGGGTGTATTACACTTACTTATGCCTTTTACCCTGTCTGGGGCATAGGTCGTCTACAAGAATTTTCCATTCATCTCAGTCCTGTGCTTTCAAGTTTTTGTGTGTCTGCCTCTAGCTCACATCTCCATGTATTCCTAGGCCTTCCTCTCTTTCTTTTTCCCTGTGGATTCCATGTTGGGTGTATTAAAGCCACAAAAAATGTCCTATATTTTTTCCTTCTTATTATTCGATACAAAACTAATTGACTAGATGCATATTTTTGTTATTAATTATTTAGAAACACTGTTGCAGAAATATTTTTTTAATCCCATTTTTTTTCATAAGTTACAAGTTAAATTTTACATTATCTTTATTTTGTAACTCCTTGCCCCTTTTTAAATGGAAGATTTCATTTTGTTAACATTACAAAAGAAAGCAATCTGTTACATTTTATAAGAAAAATGAACAGCCTGCTCATTGACATGTGATACACATAGCTGTGTAAATGATCCATTTCTTAACTGAACAGCCTGCTCATTGACATTTGATACAAATTGCTGTGTATATGACCAGCCTGCTCATTGACATTTGATACAAATTGCTGTGTATATGACCAGCCTGCTCATTGACATGTGATACAAATAGCTGTGTATATGACCAGCCTGCTCATTGACATTGTGATACAAATAGCTGTGTATATGACCAGCCTGCTCATTGACATGTGATACAAATAGCTGTGTACATGACCAGCCTGCTCATTGACATGTGATACAAATAGCTGTGTGTATGACCAGCCTGCTCATTGACATGTGATACAAATAGCTGTGTGTATGACCAGCCTGCTCATTAACATGTGATACAAATAGCTGTGTATATGACCAGCCTGCTCATTGACATGTGATACAAATAGTTGTGTACATGACTAGCCTGCTCATTGACATGTGATACAAATAGCTGTGTATATGACTAGCCTGCTCATTGACATGTGATATGATCCATTTCTTCAGGCTTTGGAAACTCCTTGAGACGGAACACTCTCAGTTGGCCACGCTGGGCATCCCTCTACTCCTCCACTGTATGACACTGCCCACTGGCTCTCAGAACCTGTGGTCCCTAGTCGAACAAGACTTTGGTCATGATGACTGGCGGGCTAGATTTGCTGCAGGCAAGTTGTTGTGACCATCTCCAAGATGGCATTTTATTAATATTTTTATCAGATATAAGATATATTAACATTGTAGTTTTTATTTTATTTGGATACCTTGACAGCTGGCATTATCTCTGTCTGTTTGTTGTCTTGGACCTGGTTGTCTCCATGCATTAATTGAAATATGTGAAACAAGGTATGGGTAGAACATAGTTCATTATGGAAAGCTGTTGAAAGGACGCAACAAAACAACAAACGTGTCAGCTTGACGCCCTCTTCAGTGAACACACAACAAGTTACACTAATATAAAACTAAAATAAACACCTAACTGAAATGTAGCCTTTGAGAGGACAGCATGAGGAATCTAATAGACCATTGCCATTAGTAGGAAATAGGCAAAGGGGGGAGGAAGAGAGGAAAAGTCCACAGCAATTTGTTTTAAAAAGGACGGGGCAGAGAAAAGATTCAACAAGTGAAAGAGACCATGACATTCATGCCATGCAGTGTCAAGGTCCCATAAGTGTGTATTAATTTGTTCTCTAAGGTCATAAAGAGAACCTGTTGGGCTTAGAAGAGATTGTGGGGATGGTACGTCAGAGTAAGTTTGGTCCTGTCGCTTCTGTCACTCAGACAAAACCTGAAGGCATCGGCACGAGTGATATTTTTAACCCACTAAAGGGCTAAGGTGGGACCTACAATAGAAACAGCGGACCATCATAAGTGCCTTGTCGATTGAGTGGCAGCGCTAGATCACTAAATAAGCATGGACGTCAACAGAGCTCTGGAACACTTGTCTTTTATTACACATCACATTTTCTTTTCTTTCTCTTGCATTCATTGTGTTTGATCTTTTATACTATTTCTTGTTTTTTAACACAGGCTCATCATACAATCAATGCTCCCTGACACACGACAGGCAAATCACAATCTCTATATCAGTACAACCAACCATTACATAACAAAATCAAGGATTCTCAATCTTTTCAGGGATACTTTTAAATTTGTTTATGTTTTAAGATTGTGATGTGTTTGCCTGTTTAATGATAGCTGCAACATTTCAAGAGCATTTCTTAAAACTGAACACAGTTTTCTGCTCTGATCAAAGAATTAAGTTAAGTAATGGATTACATTTGCTATAAAAGTGTTACCCCAAATTTTCTGTCCTCAGTTGAAAAGGTAACAATGATGGCCCGTTGTTTAGAGCCAGAGGTCATCAGAAACAACCATGTTATAATGACCTCACTGGCTCATGCTTTCTGTCATCTGATTGGTTCAGTGGAAGACATCAATGCAGCTGTGGCGCAGAGGGCAATCATGTTCCTAGAAACCATCAGACCTGCTGCCCTCAAGGTGAAATACCATTTTATCTAATTATTAAGTCCGGGCTTCATTTTTCTAGGATCTCAATGAGCTAGTGGAATTAGCCACTTATACCAATGTCTGTTCTTTTCAACAAAATAAATTCTGGCGAATTCATCAAATAAATTTGTTAGTAAAGTTTATTGTAAGAAAATTCCTTGTAAGGTAAGTTCATCACCATGAATAGCTCAAAAAAAGTCTTAAACCTCCCCCCTTGCCCCAAGCATCCCTCCAGGATGCTGAATACTGAATACTGAATAAGGAATACTGAAAGAGGTGCTGGCTATGCATGTGTAAATTTATTTATTTATTTATTTAGGCATTTTTATATAGCGCTTACCTTAAAGCTCTAAGCGCTTTACAATTTTTAAAAACATGTAAACTAAGTAAAATAAAATAAAATAAAAATGACAAACCAGAGACACTAGGATAGTAACTACTATACTATAGAAACAATTAAAATGGCTATAAAACGAGTACACTTTGGCCCGTTTTGGCCTATACCACAGGATCAACCCGAGACAGAAGATCATCTATCGCGGTGTTTGGTAACCTTATTTGTGTGAGGAGCCATTTTTTAATTAATTATATGATATTTATCTGCTTAGAAAATGTTTTGGGAGCTGCGTGTCATTATAGATAATTTAAAAAAGAGCTGCATGTGTTCCTTCAAAGAGCTGTGGGCAGCTTGGGAGTCGCGTGGTGCCCCTGAGTTACATGGTGCCCCTGAGTTACATGGTGCCCCATAGTTGCACAGTGCCCTGAAGTGGCATGATGCACTGGATTCACATTGGTGCCCACCACTGGACTTATAGGGCACTGTGGTAGGGAAGTGGTTCTCAACCATCCTAATGCCACAACATGTTAACACAGTTCCTCATGTTGTGGTGACTCCCAACCATAAATTTAATTTGTTTTCTATTACATAAATATGTGTTTTCCAATGATCTTAGGTGACCCATGTGCAAGGGTCATTCGACCCCCTAAGGGTCACGACCCACAGGCTGAGAACTGCTTGTCTAAGGGATAATATTTGTGTGTGGAAATGACATTTAATATTGATATTGCGTAAAAGATTACAACTCGAGTTTGAAGACCAATGCAAATGAATTAATTTGATTAAACTTTTTGAATGAAGTACATTGAGATGACTCAAAATTGACAGCTGCAAATTTAACGATAAGTGAAATCACTTCATAAATTACATATTGCCAGAATCAAAGCATTTAAGAAACTTAATTTACAATTATATAGTTGATTCTAGTATTTTAGTTTCATAATCATTGCAACAATATCAATATGCTTTTTTAAAATTCTAATTTGCTACTAGTACTCAAACTCAAAATTTCAAATGCATCTAACATGCACACAAAGCATACTGATGGAAAGGACTGGCATTTTGCTTTCCAATGACACTAAGATTACCTTTCTATCACTTACAGAAGAAGAGTTATGATTTTTTTAATCAGCCTTATTTAAGCCATTTTTAAGCCTAACACTATACTATAATCTTTCTTTAAAATTTAGTTTTTAACTCTCTTGTTTTCAAAGGTGTAGCAATCAAATTATTTGGAGACCCTAACAAAACAATTTTTTATCAAAATAAAACACATAAATTGTGAATTTATGTTTTATTTTTTTCTTCAATTAATAATATGATCAGCTAAGGAAAGGGTGTGGTTAGTACCGACATTTGTCAAAACTGATACTTTTTTTATAATGAGATTAAAATATCATGCCTATTCAACTAATGAAGATATTGAAATACAATTTTCCACGGTAACAGATAGTGTCCAGCTGAAATTAAAGACATTTTATTAATTATTATTTACCATTAAAATAATTAATCTCCACGTTTCAAAAACAAAATTGACTAAAACTTCTGAGGCCGACAAATCAGTATATTTAAATCCGTCATTTTTAAACTAATAAAGCTATCCAAATAAAATTTTAAAGAGCAACAGATCGCGTCCCACTGAAAGCAAAGACATTTGATTAATTATTATTTTGGATTAAGAAGAAACTTGATGAAAAGGTACTGCGGCTCATTTAAATACTTCATTTTTAAACTAATAAAACTATTGTAGTAAAATTTTCCAGCTAAAAATAAAGAAATTTTATAAATATTCTACTTGATATATCTCAAAATGCTTGTAAAGCTGTGTTTTTGCTAAGTTCGAACCCAACTTTTTAAATTCTTTGTACTCTCTCAAAATGAAAGATAACTCTGATGGACAAGGGAAGTAATAATCACAGTTTCATCGCCCTTTGGCATTTATTATTCTCTAACTTTTCATTTGTTAATTTCCTTGTAGATTTTATTTTTTATATACTGGGTCTTGCTCCTTCCAATATTCAGTCATGAAGGATTTTCTGCAGTTAATTAACCTTGCTGAGGATTTCTTACAATGCTTATTCTGCACTGAATTTTCCTTAAATGTTACAGTTAAACATGTTTTATAAATAACAAAACTAAATTGTCTTTTGATTGCCATTATTTCAGTGTTTAGTGAGCTGCCTGGAGTTCCAGTTTGATTCTGTGATAGAGGACCGGTCCCTGATCCTGCACAGAGTTCAGCTGTTGGAGACTGCTCTCAAGGATGTCCAGATTCTCAGCTGGGAGTTCTTTCTCAGCAGGTTTGACACCTTGTCGTTGGAGGCACAGGTGGACCTTGAGAGTAGTGGTGACATACCTTATCCAACAGGTGGGTCCTAAAATGATGATAGTTTAAGTGGTATATTTTATACCTAAATACACGTATTTTCAGTTTATCAATTAGCATTGTAATGTATGAAAATTAATTAAAGACTTTGAATTAAAGTTTAGGATCTTTTCATCCTGTAACATCGTTATCTATAGGCTATATAGAGTAATTGTGTGACTTCAGATCTCACCAGCAGTGATCGCCACAGTGAGCACTTCCTCCGTAAATTAAATCGTGCAAGATTTGCCCTGGCCAGGACTGACAGCGTGAGATCTGTGAGTCAGAGTATGAAGGGGAAACCACCCTATCGCAGGGCAATCTCCGTCCCACTTCATCTCATCTCCAAGGGAATTAACCCGCCCAAGTGTAAGTTTTCACCAAAAAAGATAGCCATGTATTGTTCTTAAATTGGGACAATCTATTTTGCCCTCCTTATTGAGAGTATTATGACACACTGTGACATAGCTTTTCTTTTTGTCTCCCAACAAAGTGTTTCTCCCTTTGTGTCTCACTCTCAACACTCCCTATTTGAACTAGGTTTTTTTTCTTCTTTGTTTAAAATTATTGTCAGGTTTACATTTCACTACTTTCTGTTATTTAAACTATTAGTTTCGCAAACCAAAAGAGAATCAAGTTAGAGACCATTAAATTTGAGTAGACCTAAATGTACAGTTTTTTTTAAGTTTATTTCTTGCCATAAGTGTTTGGTTTCTTTATCAGTGATCTTATTTATAATTGCTATACATTTTCCTTCGCACGCCTTGTCAATAAGGAAATTATATTTTTTTACTCAAAGCATATGACAAAACTCAATGGGCTTATGCATTAGCACAATAGTTCAATAGTAGAAATTAATTTTAAATGATTTGTATCCTTTTCAAAAAAAAAAGTTGACCTGTCCTTTCAAGAACAGCGTAAGTAGTGATGCCCGTTTTTTATACATCGTTCTTACTCTAACCTAATATTATACTATAGAACAAGTTAACTTTATGTCAGGTAATATCTAACTAAATTTATTACCATCTTTTCAGACTGACTTCTTATGCCACATTTTAATTTGTTGCATGATAATTACAAAAACTCATCCGCTCAGTAGCAAACATCAGTTATGTAAATCATACATGTTTTTAGTATAATGAGGAAGATTTTTTTTTTTTTTGCGATCAATGTATATTGTTAAACATTGGACTCTAACATGATTTTTTTTTAATGAGGTCATAAGTCCTAAGATTGACCTTTGGAGCATGATGGGTATTTTAGTATTGACAAATGTGTGGCTTTCTCTAACTTTCTTCTCTGTATTCTGCTCTTTCAATAGATATTTGATTATCCAGACTAATTGTGATCAAAGACAGCAATTGGTATAATAAAAAATCCAGATCAGAGAATTTAAGAATTTTTCCAACTATGCATGATACAATGTTTAAAACTATTCTACTTAATGTTTACAAGCTTTGACTCATGACAAGTTTAGTTTATGTGATTGTTGTCGCAACATGCATTACTTTGATCTTGCCATCAGGGTGAGGCTGTTTTCTTTGAAGACACATTATACATTGCTGGTTTACAAAATATTGGTCTGGATAAACAAAGCCTAGTTGTCCAATGTCAGGTTAATGAGTTTATATTGTATTAACCTTGAATGAGTGAGTGTATGTCTGTGTTGTCTGTGAGTGTCTCCTGATGCTTCTTGAATGTTGCTTAACAATTCATTAGTGTTCTGAACCTAAATGAAACAAATAAGTAAAATAAAGTTTACCATGCCCAGCTCACACAAATGTATTTTCATTTTTTTAATTTAAAAATTTTTTTACAACTATTTATTTAACATTATCTTGTAAAAGTGTTAATTCTTCATAATCCTTTTTTTTTTTTTTTTGGATATTTCAAAAAGATCTTTTTAGATTTATCTAAAGTTTAAAAATTTTAGTAAAGATCTAACATATCTTCCTTTTCTCATTTCTTTTTAGCTTTTTTTTTTTTTTAACTTGATGTCATTAAGTTTTTCAATTATATTTTTATTTTTTTAATTTAAAAATTTTTTTAAAATTATTTATTTAACATTAACTTAAAAAAATTTTAATTCTTCATAATCCTTTTTTTTTTTTTTTGGATATTTCAAAAAGATCTTTTTAGATTTATCTAAAGTTTAAAAATTTTAGTAAAGATCTAACATATCTTCCTTTTCTCATTTCTTCTTAGCTTTTTTTTATTTTTAACTTGATGTCATGAAGTTTTTCAATTGTGTATAAGTCGCAACTTTATAACATAGTTCAGCTCATAAATACACAGGGATACTTTTTACATGTACATCTTGAACTAACAACCTTTTATAACATTGCAATCAAACATTTGAATTCAAACACAATATTATATCATTACTGTTACAGTTTTCATTTGTTATGTTTAATTTTATTTATTGGTTGGTAGAGAGGAGGCACAGATTGCCTTAATTAAAAAAAAAATATTTGATCTTCGGAAAATGTTATAGAGACCAAATTTAAGATGTTTGCCACATCCTGTAATAAAAAAACATTATTTCAAAAATTTAATAACACAGTAATGAGTCTGTTTAATTGTTGCAAATATATAATTGTTGACAGTTTCTCAAATTTTTCTACAGCATTTTTGTTTTTAAAAATGTGATTTGTTGGATGGTCATGTACAAGAGGTGAAGAGGTTAATCATAAGTTTGTGTCAAGTCAGATCTAGCTGTCAAGACTTTTTAGTTGAACCGTCTGCTACTTTGTGTTATCTTTCTTCAGGTTTCCCCCCAACCCTGTGTATTTTTCTTATGGCTTCAACGTGAACGCGGTCCGCCCCATATTACACGTAAAATCATAACTGACTATGTCTTGTATTAATCGAATATCTGAATTTTTCAGCATCGGCTAAAGGGAAAGATAACTCTATTCGCAGCATTTTTGACAAGCACTCAAAGAGTTTACTCTATAAGCGGCTGCTTTGTAAGAAAGCTTTTGATTGGTCTGTCTTTGTGGCGTGTTGCACTACCACATACCTGCCTTTGAAAATAATGCCCAATTTCCACTCTAATCTCAATTTTTCCCTGCTGCCCAAATATTGCTACCCATAATTATCACATGTCATGAGAACATCTTAATTTTTTTCCATTTAAAATCTCTGTATGGAGATTTTTTTGCACAAGTTTAAATAAAAAATATTTTCCTCTCTATGGCATACATTTCTGTATAGGAATTAATCTAAAGATTAGGTTTCAATTTGAAATCTATTGGTAAAAACACCAAGTAATATGAGATTAAACATATCTTTTTAAATAGCTATGAGTCTTATAGTGTTTTTTTAGCATCAAAATATGATTAAACAAACATTTGCTTTCAATGTATGAAAATAAAAGTATCATCATTGTGATAAACAAAAATTAATTGAAAAGTGGGTAAGAATTTTCTCATGATTTGTTTCAAAATAAAATTTTTTGTATTCTAAAATTATATCATGTGTACATAAACAAGAATACATTTCACACAAAGGTGACAACAAGTTTTATAACAAGTGAGGGGAAGAGTAATTTAAGGCTAGATACTGGCATCAATCTATGTATAATTAAATAGTAGCAAGGTTTGAAACTCATAACTGATCCATTCTTAAATTTGATGCCATTCTGGAAACGTGCATTGTTCTTTAAGATACAGCTGAAAATTTAAAAGAATGCTAGGAAATGTTTAGGAGTCTGGTAGTTTAGTCTCACTGGCTGAACATCAGTTCTCCCTCAGAAAGTTTAATTCATTTAGTATAAGCTATATTAGCAATAGTCTACATTGCTGCATTGGTCTACATGTTAAGCATACTGGAAGTCTTTACTGGGTTGCATTAAATGTGTCTTTACTCCACCAACACCCACAAATTTTTTATTTACACCTTTGGTCTATACACACACTTTTTTGCTGTACCGTGACGGCCACATTGCCTCTCTATTAATTAAAGATTGTCTCACATTTGAAGGACAGCATCCTTGATTTGTATAGTGTATACATTTGTTGTCTGTAATTTAATTCATTACACATATTCTGTCATTGTATTCACATGTCAGATCACCACTCAATGTACTTTGTATGTAACTCAAACATATGAGTGTTTTTAATAGAATAAGAATGTAATCTCCTCACAGAAAATAGCTAAACCACGTAACAAAAAGGCTAAAGCTAGATTATATTAGAACAGGCCTGCACAGCATACAGCCCATGGGCCACATGTGGCCCGCCAGCTTCCACTTTGCGGCCCGCACAGTAACGAAATATTATTTATTCTTATTATTTGTCTTAATAGCTTTCCCCCGTCCTATTTTCTTTTGGCCCGCACAAGTCCTGTCCTGTTTTCTTTTGGCCTGTACAAGCTTTTCATAAAGTAATATGGCCTGCCTTACATTTTGAGTTGTGCAGGCCTGTATTAGAAGATTGAAAAGCACCCCAGGAGCATTTTCTTCAAGTATATTTAAAGAAAAATATTTTTTTTTATCATTTAGATGCATTTTTCAGCATATTGGATTTTTTCCCCCTTATTTCCCTGCTACATTAGCATAATGTCCAAATTTATTTTATTATTTGAAAAACAAGATTTTATTTTTATATATTTTACTATTGGAACAGAAACCTGTTACATCAATCACTTCTGCTTTCTTGGAACAGTAGATTAGTTGAATTGGCAACAATAACTTTCAGCACATTATCTTAAAATGTGAACACTGCATTTTCATTTCATTAATTGTTTTCATAGCTTTTAGTTTAATGAAAATTTGGTTTGTGATTGCTATTTTATCAAGATTGATGAACTTAGATGCTTGGTATATCCTTGTGTATTTTTATTTTACTTTTTAAACCAGGGAGTTAACTCCCTTGAATTATTTCCCATGTACGATTTTTAAAGATTTGTTGCACTTTTCCTGTTCCATTGAAATTCTATTCAATTTTTGAGCCATCTCATTTGATAGTCTACATTTGCTGTATTGCTCTCTGCAGCCCAGATTTTCTGCCCACTACCCCAGTTGTGTATTCCGACTCCATATTTTGCCAAAGCCTTAGCTTTTAAATCCCTTAAATAAGTAAACCATTTACTATTTGAATGTTCTTTGAAGACTGGTCTTAAAAGAAGTGAAATGATATTTTGAAACTTAAATTATTATTTCACAGAAAAATCTGATGATTCCAAATTTTTTTTTTTGAATTGAATCTTCACTATTGTTTCATATATTAAGGCACTGCTTGAATTTTTGTATTCAATAATCCAACTTTGCTAGATACTGTTTGTTCTTTTATCATAGTTTAATCATCTTACATTATATATTTAAAACAAAAAACAAATATTTCAGAATCAATACAATATTTTATGCATAATCAATATTTATGTGAATTGATCATGATTTATACAAAATAATATTTAAAGTCTGCCGTTCTATAATTAAGTACAGAATTGTGCATTCATCTCTTGAAGTGCTCAAGAAATTTTTTTAGCAAATTTGCATATACATTTTCACCATCATCATTCATTCTATTTTAATTTATTGTTTTTAAGCTAATTCATCTGAAAAACATTCAGTCACTGATATAATGCCAATATTCTGCTGTTTGTGGCAAGGAGAAGTTCACTCATCGTACTTACACTTAACCAGCCAAAGCTTAACTTACCCAACAAAGTTCACCCGTTTCCCCTAAAATAAACTATTTTCTTCCCATCAGTGGAGAAGGAAAAGTCTTGTCTGCGTCAGTGGTCAGCTCCACAGTTCAGTCTCCCACGGAGGATGCCATCAAAATTGAATCTTGGAAACTTCACGTCCTCCATGTTCCCTGGTGGGTACCATTATGTTTAAACTGTTCTCAAGGTCCTCTCTTCCTTTAACCCAATGGATTAAGTGGCTGTGCTGTGTTTAAACACTAAATTAGATATTCAATAGATCTGTATCAGTATAATATTTTTGACTCTATAGTTTTTGTGTTTTAATAGAAGATGAGGTTTGGAGAATTATTGTTTTCTACAGTAATTGTAGTTGCTTATTATCATTGAAAATAATTACGTTATGAAAAAAGGGACTCAATTTAGAAAAGTAGCATTTTCATGGACTTGGTATATCTCAGGTGCTGAACATGTGCCTGTGTGTGAAAGATAGAGAACTGTTTAGGGAACATTAGGCTACTTTTCGGTTCTGTTTGTGATTAGAGATGCTTGGGAAATTTTTGCCTACTTTTGCGTTAGTTATTTATTGCTCTATTATTACCACATTCATATACGTTGAACTAATACAAAAACAATTTAAAGAAAAGCATGTCTCAGAACGGCTGCTGGCTGTCAATTTGACAGGTACTAACACTCCCTGTCTCTGTAGCTATTGGGGAAAGAATTTTTCCCAAATTAAAATTAATCAAATTCTACTTAAGAAGTTCAATAAGTCAAGTAAAACTGAGAAATCTGTCATTTATTTCTATTGAATCTACATTGGCTGCCACTCTAGACTACACATACCTTATTAACTAATTTGTTAAAGTTTAACTTAGAAGGGTAACAAAAAAAACTCTAGTAGATTGTTAATAGATATTATCATTTTAATGTAGTTTGTATTTTCCAAATAAAAATAGTTATTCATACATTTAGTGCAGTTTTTTTTAAAAATCAAAAGAAAAAACATTTAAGGGGCAGCATTTGGAAGACTTGCATCACACTGAGAAAATATACTGCATGGCCATGGGGACATTTTAGACTTAAATGAAGCTTTTGATTCATTAAATACATAAAATACTATAGATTGACCCCTAACAAACCAGCCAAAATTAACTCATTTTTTTTTTAAGTGACTAGTTAGGTTTTGCAGGTGGCCTCCTCAATTTAAACTTTCTCGCACTACCAATATTACTTTCCAGTTTACTGCACATACTGCCTTCTTGCTGTGTTTAATTTAATATTAACAAAAACTTTACTAGAAAGAAGCAGAAAATAACAAAGCAAAAGGAAGAATGTATAAAACAGTTGAAATGGCAGCTAATGAATGTATTATACAGTTGAAATTGAAATGGCAGCTATTGAATGTATTATACAGTTGAAATTGAAATGGCAGCTATTGAATGTATTATACAGTTGAAATTGCAGCTATTGAATGTATTATACAGTTGAAATAGCAGCTATTGAATGTATATACAGTTGAAATGGCAGCTATTGAATGTATTATACAGTTGAAGTTGCAGCTATTGAATGTATTATACAGTTGAAATAGCAGCTATTGAATGTATATACAGTTGAAATGGCAGCTATTGAATGTATTATACAGTTGAAATTGCAGCTATTGAATGTATTATACAGTTGAAATAGCAGCTATTGAATGTATATACAGTTGAAATAGCAGCTATTGAATGTATATACAGTTGAAATAGCAGCTATTGAATGTATATACAGTTGAAATAGCAGCTATTGAATGTATATACAGTTGAAATGGCAGCTATTGAATGTATTATACAGTTGAAATAGCAGCTATTGAATGTATATACAGTTGAAATGGCAGCTATTGAATGTATTATACAGTTGAAATAGCAGCTATTGAATGTATATACAGTTGAAATGGCAGCTATTGAATGTATATACAGTTGAAATGGCAGCTATTGAATGTATATTAGAGACCGACCGAATTTCGGCTTCGGTTTCGGCGCCGAAAGTGGCCATTTTATCACTTTCGGCCAAGTTTCGGTTTCGGCCGAAACTGAAAAGTTAACTTTCGGCTTTATTTCGGTTTCGGCCGAAAGAGAAAAGTTAACTTTCGGTTTTTCTTCGGTTTCGGCCGAAATTGACTTAGACTTTCGGCCA
>CAXITT010000010.1:389411-486617 GCA_964033795.1 Lymnaea stagnalis
TTTCGGCTTCGGTTTCGGCCGAAATTCATTTTTAATATTCGGCCTTTTTTCGGTTTCGGCCGAAAGTCATTTTTAAACCTTCGGCCTTTTTTCGGTTTCGGCCGAAAGTCATTTTAAACTTTCGGCCTATTTTCGGCTTCGGCCGAAATCAGAAAATCACTTTCGGTCGGTCTCTAATGTATATACAGTTGAAATGGCAGCTATTGAATGTATATACAGTTGAAATGGCAGCTATTGAATGTATTATACAGTTGAAATTGAAATGGCAGCTATTGAATGTATTATACAGTTGAAATTGAAATGGCAGCTATTGAATGTATTATACAGTTGAAATGGCAGCTATTGAAATAAAGGTTATTTATTATTGTGATAAAATATATGCTCTTTAATAAGTCAGCTGCATGGGCCCTGGGGAAGGTAAAGACATACAGCTGGTTGTACACTCAGTCACATTCATGTACACACAGTCACAGCTATGTGATAAAGTGTACAGATGGGGCTGGTTATGCACAGTCACAGCAATGTACACACATTCACATCAATGTACACACAATCTCATCAATGTACAGTCACAGAAATGAACACATATTCACAGCAATGTACACACAGTCACAGCAATGTACACACAGTCACAGCAATGTACATACAGTCACAGCCATGTACATACAGTCACAACAATATACACACAGTCACAGCAACGTACACACAGTCACAGCAACGTACACACAGCAATGTGATAACGTCTCTTGATACATTACAGGGGGCCAGTTGAGAGAGTTCACAGATGAAGAGAGCAATTTTGCTGCTCTGCTGCAGAGAGCCATGGATTTAGAAGGAGTTGACAGGGATACAGTGTACCAGTTGGTCTCTCTCTTGATGATGGTTGGTCATCACATTTATTCACTCTAACAACCGCCATCTTTTGACTTGTTAGCAACACATAGCATTTAGGTTTTTCAACAAGAGATTAGGGATGAAAATGAGGTAACAGTTTTACAATAACACCATGAAATGATTCTCTGTCTTTCGTTCAGTTCATGGTCCACTGCAATGAGAATGAGGACAATGAAGAGAATCCTGGCACAGCTGACAACAAGTCACAGAACATTGTCCTGCGTCACCTCAATGTCCTGCTGGGTTACAACCAAACTGAGAAATCTTTCAGCGTCCCACCATTCAAGCTGAGGTTTATAGATTTATGCAGTTTTTTCATATCTATATTTTAAAATATGTCTGATATTTTTTGTATCATTTTTGTCCCATTCATCAATCTTATCCTTAAGAAGATAGGTTATTATTTCTTCCCCTAAAAAAACCTCGATTTAATTAAATTTGATATTTCATTGATTTAATAACAACAGATTCAAAAAAATGTATCCACAGGTCATCAGCTGTCTTCAATGCCTTCCTTAGTGGCGTCATGTTTGTATGTGCATTTTTCACTCTTTAATATTATCAAAGTTTTTATTATTTTTTTAATTAAATATTTTTTTAATATATTAAATTAATTTTAACGGAAATTCCATTTTATGAAGGTTAAAATGTGTTTTTAACGATCTGATCTATTAATGACATAGTGTTTATTTCTCGTGGAATTTATATTAATTTAAAAGAAACTATAATCTATATTTTAGTTTCCTAACATAAATTATCAAATATTCAACACTAAATCATTTTCTCTAAGTAATTCATGGTGATTTGTTACTTTTTTTCATATGAGGTGCATTTATTTACATAATGAAGTTTAGCGACAAGTATTGAGGTCAGAAAAAAATCGACAACATTTATGAAATGCAAGTTAGATTCTAAGTTGTTTAAAAAGTGTATTTTAACTAATTTTTTTTTACTTAACTTTCAGGTCCTTGATCGGAACTTTAAGCTCGGCTATGTCATTTTGCCCATCACCTTACTTGTTCTCCAATACTGCCCCTCCCCTCAGCGTTACGCCTCAGACTACCAACCTCCTACATATACCCTGTGGTACTTGGAACCACACACTAGGGTATCCTGGCTCAAATCTTTGTTGGTCATTCTTTACAAAGTAAGTCTGCACTTGTTCATTCTGTTCAAAATTAGATTTTTTTGTGTTTCTGTCTGTTTTTTTGCACCTGCTCCTATTTTTTCTCCCTTTTTTAGGTAGGATATATGTATATATATAGTATGTAAATTTAATTTATACTTATTTAATTGTTTTTTTGTTGTACTGATGAAGGCATGTGTGTACAAAGTAAGGCTACATTTTTGGTCATCTTGTACAAAGTAAGGCTCCATTTGTTGGTCATTCTGTACAAAGTAAGGCTAAATTTTTTGGTCATTTTGCACAAAGTAAGGCTCCATTTGTTGGTCATTCTGTAGAAACTAAGGCTTCATTTGTTGGTCATTCTGTACAAAGTAAGACTGTTTTCATGTATTCATTTGTCAGAAATATTTGATTATGTGTTCAAAAACTGTTAGTTAAATAAAATGTAGATTCCCTCCCCTGTAATTAAGGATATTGTTAGACTCTTATTTTGAATTTTATTCTTAGATGTTGCCAATCTATGACCGAAATTCTGGCTTACCCAAAATCTGTTTTACTAAAACATGTTTATGGAACCATCCTGTTAAAAAATAAGTATGCACCTTCTTTTTAACACACGCACATAAAAATGCTAACCATGCAATGATTTCTCTCAGTATCAAATCAGCACTTCACCACGATCAGCCATTATTCAGACCCTTGTCCAGCTGGTCATCAATACCATTGATGCCCAACATCACAGGTGTAAAAAAACAGAAGATGGATTCCCACCTCCCACACCAACAGTCCAGAGGAGTATGTTGAAGTTTATGATTTTATAACTCTTAGATTTTATAGTGATCCTAAGTTTCTGATTTTTTTTACTGTTAGTCTGAAGATTTTATAGTGAGTCTAAATAACACAAATTATAAAGAATTATAAGAAATTTAAAGATGCTAATCTCCTAGCCTTCAGGTTGTTCATGATATCTGTTTCTACAGTTTCATAATTTTTCTAGACGTTTGATGGGGATGTGTTATTTACAATGTACAATTTTTTAGACTAAATATATGCAAATAGTTTACAGATTATTAAAGATTTACAGTATGTTACTTTCATCTCCATTTTAATGTCCACTACTTATTTGATCTAACTTAGCTAAAACCAAAAGATGAACTTTACAATTATTCAGGTAGAGGTTTTTCAGTCTCAAAGAATAGTCAGTTGACTGTCAAAGTTAGTCGTATCGGCTGTTGAAGTATTTGTGCAATTACTTTTCATTACAAGTTTGTCAGGAATTTTTCTTTTATCTGTTGAATTACAATTTCTTAATATTAATGTGTTCCTTTTTTTTTTTGTCCTCATAGATTTCAGTAAAATATCTGTGAGTGACTTGGAGAACATTCAGGAGACAGACACGCCCCCTCAATCTCCGTCCAGCCAGAAGCAGGACAATGGAGAGATGGGTTCAGTTGAGGTTAGGCCACATCCCACTGGAAGTGTTGTACACTACTTCAAGGTCAGTTTTCTTGGATTTGTGTGTCACATGTTATTTATAGGCTCCCATTTTCATCTGTGCACTTGCTCAGGTTACCCAAAGTATGGGCTGTTATGACCCAGGTTTCAGAATTGATTTAGAATATAAAATACCAAATAAAAACTACTGATGAAAAATATAAATTATAATTAATTTATTATAAAAACTACTGATGAGATTTATTACCATAAATGAAATTGTGTGCTTCTAATGTCTTTCACTTCCTTAAAATAATGAATTTGTTTGTAATATATATAAAATATATATATGTATATTTAAAACTCTGTGATTAGGCTCACACTGATGGAACAGAGAGTAGTGAGGGAATTGTGTCTGATGCCGAGGGCACACCACCCACTTCTCTAATCCTGAAAAAAGATGGATCCAGGAAGATGAAGAGCAGACAACCTAGGAGGCTGATTGAGTACTCTGAACCAGACTCAGCTGATGATGACTCCAAAGACAATGTAGTTCTTTACCCTATATTTTTTTTTTTTAAGTTATTTTACTAATATGCTCCTTTTTTTTAAAATGTTTTTTTGTTTCTTAAACTTTGCTTTGATATTTTTGAGTTTTTTAAAGTAACTTAAAATGAGGAAATATTTTAAAGTTATTCATTAAAATCTGTTTTATTTATTTATTTATTTTCAAATTTAGAGTTATTTTCTCTTAACGACCTGAATGAACTTTACAAATTCAAGTTTGTTTCTTTTGAAAAAATATATTCTTTTTAATTTTTTTCTTTTGCTATTCCTCATAACTCTTTGGCATACATGTTCAGACTGAGAGGAGTGATGCGCCCCTCCTGTCCCAGAAAACAAAAGCACCAGTTTCAGTAGAGAAGAAAATGGCCCAACAGCTGAGAGAGTTTTCAGTCTCTTCTGCTCAACCATCAAATACACAAGGGGGGCCACCTGGATCTGGTCAGGTCAACATGGCTGGTCCTTCTCACAGCCAGGCAACAAGCAGCAGTGTAACAACTGAGGGCTCAAGGTCAATTATACAGCTGTTCTGTCACAGCTTTTTTTTACTACAGTTAGAATACTAAATGTATTAGTTGTTAAATGAGCAGACGTAGAAATTTTTCAAAGTAATAAAATGTAATAAATCTTGGCTATGTATTAATATGGTCCAGAATTTGAAATGCATACCTATTTAATGTGACACTGGATAGTTATGTGATGAATTATGTGATGACTTATGTGATAACTTATGTGATAACTTATATGATAACTTATGTGGGAAATTTTGTATCAGCAGAGAGCATGGAACAACCTCTGACCACAGCAGGGATGGTGTTTCTGATGATACGTCTGATGACAGTGACAAAACACAGACAAGTGAAGGAGATTCAGCCGGGGAAGCAGCATCAGAGGAACACAAAGGTAAAGAGGGGATGTGATGATGACCTGGTACCCACTACTTAACATGAATAAGAAATCATGTTATTTTTATATTAAATGTTTTAAAATGAATTTGTTGTTAAAATACACTTAAAATATGTGTAACTTTTTTATATTTGATGTACATTAACAGCTGAGTAAAAAGCACTATTTCATGTCAGAGTAAGGATACATAGATCTAAATTTAGAAGGGAAGACACATTGAAAATGAAGAATTAAGATTTGCTTAAAAAAGATTGCCTGAGTCAACTAAATTTAATTTAACTGCAAGAAAGATTTTTTGAAAAACTGCTTTGCAACAAATTAAGCTAATAAAGACATTTCTCGCAAAACTATTTACCAGAATTCACTGAACTTTCCCTCTTGTCAGACACAATAGCTGAGAAAAAAATGAGTCCTGTCCTCAAGCCAAATTTCAGACAACGCAGACCTCGCAAGACTGGCCTAACAACCATCGACTTTCAAAAGAAATTTCCTGAACTGAGGGAGGAAAAACACACCCCTGAAGAATCGTCCCAGTCGTCGAGGCCATCGGGGTTAGTTTGGCTGAAATAAGCAGCTGTGGGTTCGTGGTTTTAAGTTCTCTGTAAGGATGGCATAAACATCGGGGTTAGTTTGGCTGAAATAAGCAGCTGTGGGTTCGTGGTTTTAAGTTCTCTGTAAGGATGGCATAAACATCGGGGTTAGTTTGGCTGAAATAAGCAGCTGTGGGTTCGTGGTTTTAAGTTCTCTGCAAGGATGGCATAAACATCGGGGTCAGTTTGGCTGAAATAAGCAGCTGTGGGTTCGTGGTTTTAAGTTCTCTGCAAGGATGGCATAAACATCGGGGTTAGTTTGGCTGAAATAAGCAGCTGTGGGTTCGTGGTTTTAAGTTCTCTGCAAGGATGGCATAAACATCGGGGTCAGTTTGGCTGAAATAAGCAGCTGTGGGTTCGTGGTTTTAAGTTCTCTGTAAGGATGGCATAAACATGGGGCGATGATTATACATTGATTGTTGATCAATCAGAACATTATGTCAGCTACCTGATTGTGAGCTCATGGATAGTCAGTTTGCATGTATGTACAACTATTTGACTTTCTATTGCACAGCTGTCTTGAACCTACAACACAGACAAAACCGTAACTAAAACTATTATTAGAAATGTATAAGATTGATTTTAGTTCAAGCATACAACATAACACTCAAATATTTTTCTACACCCTTTTTTTAATTTATTGAGATCAATAACTTATGTAAACCTTTAGGGACATGCTGGTTTGAAAACTCTTCTATCATTTGAAATGAGAAACTTGGCAATCACTGGTTGTTTTTCTTGCACCTTTCAACTATAAATTGACATGCCATGTTATGCTTGATTGCAGACGTAGGTCCCGTAAGGCAGAGCTCCTGGCTAAACAACAGACAACCAAGAAAGCTGCGGCAGCCAGGCATGGTGAGAATGTAATGGTTGAACGTTGCAGTGAATGCAATGCTGTGTTAGAGCAGTACGATGATGACACCATTGGGCTGTGTATAACAAACCTGGCAACTTTCATTCACCGGGAACCTGGGCTGGCCACTCCTAAGTTATTGGACATGTTGCAGTGTGTTGCCAGGTAGGACACAAAAAATTTTTTGCAGAAATGTACCTAGTTTTTATTTTTGGATATAAAAGTATAATTTTTACAGTAAATGTGCCGTTTTTTGAGGTTCGTGAAAGCCAGGAGAAATGAGGTTCGTGAAAGCCATGAGAAATGAGGTTCATGAAAGCCAGGAGAAATTAGGTTCGTGAAAGCCAGGAGAAATGAGGTTCGTGAAAGCCTGGAGAAATGAGGTTCGTGAAAGCCAGGAGAAATGAGGTGCAAAAAATATTCCATTCAACTATTTCTGACATCAGATATTTAAATATTTACAGGTATAATCAACAACAAAATTATTTAAATATTATAAGAAAATCTTCTCAGTTTCTAAAATAATAACTGAATGGAGGAAATAGATAATACAGGGTTTCAGATTTATTGGTTCATGCAAAACAAGCAAGCAAGTTTGGTGTTTTCATTGAAAGTTAATTTTATGATGAATAGCTTTGTAACAAAGCAGGGCGAATGTTTACTTTATACTCAACCGAAAGGTGAACCTTTCTCCAACACCAATATGGGCTGGGTAGGAAAGCTTCACAAATTGCAACTTATGTTATAATAATAATTTTCCCATTACAGAATTGCTTCTGGCAGCCATTATTCTTGGCAGGCTGAAAGGTAAATCTATAGACATAAAATCTATATTCATAAAATATACACACATAAAATATACACACATAAAATATACACACATAAAATATACACACATAAAATACACACATAAAATATACACACATAAAATATACACACATAAAATATACACACATATAATCTAAAGACTAACTTGATATGACAACAGAACTGGGTAGAAGTCCGGGTATAAAATTAATGGTAGATATTTGATGTACTGTACATCCAGAAATGAAAAAATATAGAATCTCTGCAAACATTGTACAGATTTCTAAATGTTAAGCAGTTGCTCTGCAGTTGATTCCAATGATCTCCATCTCTCCAGCAATGTCATCATACCTGGCAACTGTGTGAGCATTGCCAGACAGTTTCTTAGATGTGTTCTGCACCAGCTTGCACCTAATGGGATATTCCCAATGCTTTTCCAAAGCAACATGGAAGGTATGACATTAATGAAGCTAATATACACTTTGAGTTTATCGATTATTACAAACTGGATTAACATATGAAGTTCAATAGCTTTGTTGTCTAGGGGTAATTTAATTATTTAACAAACCAATGATTCATATAGCAAATGTCTCTTTATTTAAATAAACAGCGTCTTCTTTCATCCCGTTCTCACACAACTCCATTAATATGTACTCCATTACTAACTACTCCATTACCAATACTCCATTACTAACACCTCCATTACTAACTACTCCATCACTGCTATTACATTCCTACTACCAAAACAGAACACCCATTAACGTCATTTCCCATTCCAATTGCGTCACAAACTCAAAGCACATAGCAACAGCTACGTAAATACTCTCAGCACCTAACACCCACGCACAAAACACAAACAAATCATTAACATGATGACAGCATTCCTGCGCCTGTCGATTTATCAGTTTCATGTGTGTTTGATGAATGCTATGTTTGTATTCCTGCTTGTGAATCCTGATTTGGGGTCTGTCAGGCCTGAATAACATTGGATGAAAGACCCAAGCTATACTTAACCACCATTTGGGATAAATAAATGTATTAATAAACATAAAAGCTTTTTGTGAAATAGAGATAGTGCTGCATTGAGTCATTTAATTGTTAAATTTACTTTGTGGAAGAAAACATGTCCTAGTTAGATAACAATTTTGTGATCAAGTCTTACATTTTAATGTTCCCCTGAAGATCCTCATTTTTGGAAGACTATGGCCGCAGCTCTGATAGACTTCAGTGATCTGCAGTCTCATGCACCTTTGCAATACCTTCTTGAGGCAAGTCTTTAAGAAATAGTTTGTATCCTGTTGTCGCTCAGAATTCAAGATATTTTAATTGACATGCTAAAGAGTTCTGTAATGTTATGAATACTTCAATTCTTACCGACTAAATTTATTCCAGATTTACAGATCCTCTCCTTTTATTTCTTCATCACAAATATCTTAAATTTCTGTTTTTAAAGATTTCTTTCCACTTGAAAATCCATAGTGTTTGTATCGTTGTAGCATAACCTTTGTTGTTGTCACACATGACCCTCTCACATGGTTCATTGCAGTTCATTGCGCCTGCCCTTTGGGGGGGCTCAGGTGAAAGCTGCATAGTTTTGGGGATTGTTCGTTCGGAGCGGCTTAAGGGCAGGGCATATGATGTCAGTGTTTGGTTTAATTACTCCAGGGTTGAACACATCATGCTGTCTTATAAAGTCAGTGTTTGGCTTTAATTACTCCAGAGTTGAACACATCATGCTGTCTTATAAAATCAGTGTTTGGCTTTAATTACTCCCGGGTTGAAACAATTCTCTAGTAATAAAATAAAATCATTGCTCTACAACCCCGTTAGATTTAATGCTATCAAATCCCAGCATATGAGTCTCCCAAAGTTTAAACCAACTGATTTTATTGTTTGTTCAGGGACTGAACGAGAGGAAGAATCTTGCCCAGGACACCATCATGCTACTCTTGAACAACATGGCCACCTATCTGAACTGCATTTCCTTAGAGAGCCCAGCGCCAGTCTGGACGGCCATCTTGACAGAGTTTGACACATTCTTGAGACGCCTGCCGTCCGTCCTGCCAAATCCATGCGACATGGCTCCCATCATGAAGATCCTGACAACGCTCTTGAAAGTCTATGTCATCGGCAATGTCAGGGTGAGTGCTAACATTGTGTCTCAAGTCTCTGTCATTGACAATGTCAGGGTGAGTGCTAACATTGCATCTAAAGTCTATGTCATTGGTAATGTCATGGTAAGTGCTAACATTGTGTCTCATGTTTATGTCATCGGCAATGTCAGGGTAAGTGCTAACATTGTGTCTCAAGTCTATGTCATTGGCAATGTCAGGGTGAGTGCTAACATTGCGTCTAAAGTCTATGTCATTGGTAATGTCATGGTAAGTGCTAACATTGTGTCTCAAGTCTATGTCATTGGCAATGTCAGGGTGAGTGCTAACATTGTCTCTAAAGTCTATGTCATTGGCAATGTCAGGGTAAGTGCTAACATTTTGTCTAAAGTCTATGTCATTGGTAATGTCAGGGTGAGTGCTAACATTGTGTCTCAAGTCTATGTCATTGGCAATGTCAGGGTGAGTCCTAACATTGTCTTTAAAGTCTACGTCATTGGCAATGTCAGTGTGAGTCCTAACATTGTGTCTAAAGTCTGTCATTGGCAATGTCAGGGTGAGTGTTAAGTCTTCCTATTATTACACAATTATTTCGTATAAGCCAACAAAGATCTTGAAATTGTTTTTCATGTAAAAAAGTTGGTCTTTTTTTGAAGTGCATTTAAAAAAAATTAATGTATCGTTGCAAATTTTGCCTCTAATCATAAAATAATAATAAACTATAAAGATATTTTAAATTTCTAAAAGTGTAGAATGTAACAGTTTCATTTTCCGTTCAAATAATTTAAGATTTAATCTGTCTATTGCACTCCTTAATTTCAACATATTGTGATTTATTAATCCTAGGATGTAAAATCCAATTAAGTGTTTAATAAAATTTCATCAGCTTCTCGTTGAAGAGAGAACAGTTTTCTAGTGTCAAATATTTGTTTAAAGATAACTTGATGATCTCTTTCAGAGTATTTTAGAACCATTCTCCAAGATTCTGAGCTTTGCCATACAAAACTGTGGCTTCAAACTTCAGCAACTCTTGGATATTTGCTCCCTTTGTAACAGGGCATTGTCCAGGGTGAGTTCTCATTTGTAGACAGCCTCTGTACATATTCTCACCTAATAGGTCACATTGGCTGTGTACATATTCACACCTCATGGGTCACATTGGCTCTGTACATATTCACACCTCATGGGTCACATTTGGTTCTGTACATATTAACATCCCATGGGTCACATTGGCTCTGTACATATCTCACCTAATGGGTCACATTGCCTCTGTACATATTCTCACCTAATTGGTCACATTTGCTATGTACATATTCTCACCTAATTGGTAACATTGGCTCTGTACATATACTTATCTAATTGGTCACATTGGCTCAGTGAATATTCTCATCTAAGTGTTCACATTGGCTTGTACATATCTCACCTAATTGGTCACATTGGCTCTGTACATATACTTATCTAATTGGTCACATTGGCTCAGTAAACATTCTTATCTAATTTTTCATATTGGCTCTGTACATATCTCACCTAACTGGTCACATTGGCTCAGTACATATTCACACCCAATTGGCCACATTGCCTCTGTACATATTCTCACCTAATTGTTCACATTGGCTCTGTACATATTCACACCTAATTAGTCACATTGGCTCTGTACATATTCTCACCTAATGGGTCACATTGCCTCTGTACATATTCTCACCTAATTGGTCACATTTGCTATGTACATATTCTCACCTAATGGGTCACATTGCATCTGTACATATTCTCAACTCATTGGTCACATTGGCTCTGTACATATTCTCACCTAATTGTTCACATTGGCTCTGTAGATATCTAACCTAATTGCTAACATTGGCTCTGTACATATACTTATCTAATTGGTCACATTGGCTCAGTGAATATTCTCATCTAATTGTTCACATTGGCTCGTACATATCTCACCTAATTGGTCACATTGGCTCTGTACATATACTTATCTAATTGGTCACATTGGCACAGTAAATATTCTTATCTAATTTTTCATATTGGCTCTGTACATATCTCACCTAACTGGTCACATTGGCTCAGTACATATTCACACCCAATTGGCCACATTGCCTCTGTACATATTCTCACCTAATTGTTCACATTGGCTCTGTACATATTCACACCTAATTGGTCACATTGGCTCTGTACATATTCTCACCTAATTGTTCACATTGCCTTGTACATATTCACACCTCATTGGTCACATTGGCTCAGTACATATTCACACCTAATGGGTCACATTGCCTCTGTACATATTCACACCTCATTGGTCATATTGCCTCTGTACATATTCACACCTAATTGGTCACATTGGCTCTGTACATATTCTCACCTAATTGGTCACATTGGCTATGTACATATTCTCACCTAATGGGTCACATTGCCTTTGTACATATTCTCACCTAATGGGTCACATTGCCTCTGTACATATTCTCACCTAATGGGTCACATTGCCTCTGTACATATTCTCATCTCACTGGTCACATTGCCTCTGTACATATTCACACCTCATTGGTCACATTGGCTCTGTACATATTCACATCTCATTGGTCACATTGGCTCTGTACATATTCACACATCATTGGTCACATTGCCTCTGTACATATTCACACCTCATTGGTCACATTGCCTCTGTACATATTCACACCTAATTGGTCACATTGGCTTGGTAAATATTGTCACATTGGCTCTGTATACATTCTCACCTAATTTGATCACATTGGCTCTGTTAAACTGACTTAATATTTTTTCCACAGGAAAGAGACAAGATGTTTTTGACGCGTACAGTTATTTATGAGCTGGTGCAAGCATTAAAGTTCAAGTCCAGCATACCCGATGAGAACCTGCTCTTACTAGTCCAGGTACTTGACTTGCTGCTGTAGTTTTGTTTTACACCTGGTCTCCTCGTCACTTTTTATTTTACTGAGCCCCAAGACATTGGTTTTAAATAACAGCTTTGCCAAGTTATACATTTGTATTATGTGTATAAACGAGACTTGTATTATGTGTATGAACCAGACATGTATTATTGGTGTAATACTTATCAACAGTTTGTAGTCCTTGATGCTGGGGGCACGCTGTCTTTATACAATACGGCAGCCACAGAGACCAACACGCTCTACAGCACGCAGTCCCCTTCCATGGTCACAACTTGTGCGGCTGAGGCCATGCGGCAGAATCTCAACGACTGCCTTGAGTTTATCGCAGACCTGCACACCATCACCAAGATTAAGGTGTGTATCCATAACCTCCCAGTGCCTGCACAACATCACTAAGATTAAGGTGTGTATCAATAACCTCCCAGTGCCTGCACACCATCACCAAGATTAAGGTGTGTATCAATAACCTCCCAGTGCCTGCACAAAATCACTAAGATTAAGGTGTGTATCAATAACCTCCCAGTGCCTGCACACCATCACCAAGATTAAGGTGTGTATCAATAACCTCCCAGTGCCTGCACACCATCACTAAGATTAAGGTGTGTATCAATAACCTCCCAGTGCCTGCACAACATCACTAAGATTAAGGTGTGTATCAATAACCTCCCAGTGACTGCACACCATCACCAAGATTAAGGTGTGTATCAATAATCTCCCAGTGACATTTAAAGTGACCCTCCAATAAAGATGTTATTTTTATAACAACGACCACAACGGGCAGCACTAGAAATGTTCTGTTTTTATTACATGGATTAAATGGGTTTGTGTCATGTTTTGTTTGTCCTGATCAATTCTGATAATCAAATCTTGTTATCAAATCTAGTCATCAAATCGTGTTATCAAATGTAGTCATCAAATCTTGTTATCAAATCTAGTCATAAAATCTTGTTATCAAATGTTGTCATTAAATCTTGTCATCAAATGTAGTCATCAAATCTAGTCATCAAATCTTGTTATCAAATTTAGTCATCAAATCTTGTTATCAAATCTTGTTATCAAATCTTGTCATTAAATGTAGTCATCAAATCTAGTCATTAAATCTTGTTATCAAATCTAGTCATCAAATCTTGTTATCAAATGTTGTCATCAAATCTTGTCATCAAATGTAGTCATCAAATCTAGTCATCAAATCTTGTTATCAAATTTAGTCATCAAATCTTGTTATCAAATCTTGTTATCAAATCTTGTTATCAAATCTTGTCATTAAATGTAGTCATCAAATCTAGTCATCAAATCTTGTTATCAAATTTAGTCATCAAATCTTGTTATCAAATCTAGTCATCAAATCTTGTTATCAAATGTAGTCATCAAATCTTGTTATCAAATCTTGTTATCAAATTTAGTCATCAAATCTTGTTATCAAATGTAGTCATCAAATCTTGTTATCAAATCTTGTTATCAAATCTTGTTATCAAATTTAGTCATCAAATCTTGTTATCAAATGTAGTCATCAAATCTAGTCATCAAATCTTGTTATCAAATCTAGTCATTAAATCTTGTTATCAAATCTAGTCATCAAATCTTGTTATCAAATGTTGTCATCAAATCTTGTCATCAAATGTAGTCATCAAATCTTGTCATCAAATGTTGTCATCAAATCTAGTCATCAAATTTAGTCATCAAATCTTGTTATCAAATGTAGTCATCAAATCTAGTTATCAAACGTAGTCATTAAATCTTGTCATCAAATGTTGTCATCAAATCTAGTCATCAAATCTAGTCATCAAATCTTGTTATCAAATGTAGTCATCAAATCTTGTTATCAAATTTAGTAATCAAATCTTGTTATCAAATCTTGTTATCAAATCTTGTTATCAAATCTTGTTATCAAATCTAGTCATCAAATCTTGTCATCAATTCTAGTCATCAAATCTAGTCATCAAATTTAGTCAGCAAATCTTGTCATCAAATCTAGTCATCAAATATAGTCATCAAATCTAGTCATCAAATCTAGTCATCAAATTTAGTCAGCAAATCTTATCAAATGTATTGATCAAATCTTGTTATCAAATTTAGTCATTAAATCTTGTTATCAAATGGAGTCATCAAATCTATATATCAAATGTAGTCATCCAATCCAGTCATCAATTTTTGACTCACTTCTACTAAACTAATTTTCTTAAAGTGTTTGCCCAGATGTATTTCTAGGGACAATACCTAAAAGTGTCACTTGTAATACCTCGTAATTTATTCTTGGGAAGCAATACTCTTGTTATGGACCTCAAACTGGCTCAATCACCTGTGAGCCAGGTAGTTCACAAGTTTACAAGCTGGCTGACGACCTGTGGGTGACAACCTTAGGGTGCCAATGGTCAAGGCAATAAACCATGAGCTGGGAAATTATTTCCATGTACAACAAGTAGACATACATTTTTTTTAAAGTAGAAATAATGTGTGTAAACAAAATGTTCAACTGAATGTTTATTTCCCAAATCACCCCCCCCCCCAAAAAAAATTTTTTTTAAAAATAAAAATAATTGTGGAAAAAAAAATGTCAACTTAAATGTTTATTTCCCAATCCCCCCCCCCCCCAAAAAAAAGATTATATATATAACGAATTATTGTTATAAAACAATATGTTTCAGACCAACATGAAGGTGGCAGGTGCAAGCCTGAATGAGGACACACTGGGCAGTCAACTAAAGTCTGGCATCTCACAGTATTTGTCCTTGGAAATTACCAGAGGCAATGGCAGAGACAACAGGGCAATCACACGATACTTGCCCTGGCTCTATCATCCCCCGTCTGCCATGCAACAAGGGTAGGTTACATTACCTTTAAGCTGTCCTGCTCAGCTGAATCTACTTGTTCAGCTGTCCTGTAGAATGAATTTGATCATGTGTCCTTTAGAACGTACTTGTTCAGTTATCCTGTAGAATATACTTGTTCAGATGTCCTGTACAATTTACTTATTTAGCTGTCCTGTATATTTCATTTTTATTAGTCTTAGACCAAAACGTAGCTCTAATTAAACAATTGTAGAATTGGTCATAACTATTTCACAGGCCAAAAGAGTTCATTGACTGCATTGGTCACATCCGCTTGATGTCCTGGCTTCTGATTGGCTCCCTGACACACACGGCTGTGACAGAAGGTGCCGCCCCAATCTCCTGCCTTCCTATCCCTCTAGAGGCCAGTTGTCACATTGCTGACCACATCATGGTCATCATGACAGGTTTTGCTGAGCAGTCCAGTGTAAGTAGTGATCATCTTCTAGAGACTCTCTTTTAGAATGTGATCATCTCCAAGTGACTCTCTTTTAGAATGTGATCATCTTCAAGTGACTCTTTTTAAGATGTGATCTTTGGCATAATATGAAGACAAGAATTCACACTCTGTTCAAAGAAATCATCAAATTTGATTTTTTTTTTTTTTTGTGTTTTGTCATTGTTGTTTATGGATGAAATAATATTTGTAAAGAAGGATTGTGAACCTTGGTGTTAGCTGGGTATCAGTATGTGACGTTTCACCTTATTGCTTGTAATAAAAGCTCTCCTCTTTTGAAACTTAAAATAATGTTTAAGATCTGGTCATTTCTATCCCCAGGCATCAGTGCTGCACATGTCTTCCTTGTTCCATGCTTTCATTCTGTGTCAGGTGAGTAAACCAATGATTAAATAATGACCGCATCAATCAGGAGGATGGGCTCATATTGGTCGCAGCTAACATGACATGACATCTTTGGTTAGGATGCATACATAAAGGCTTCATTAACCTAACAGATTTTTAAACTAACATAAATAAAGCTCCCCATTTGAATACACTTATTAAATGATGAAACTATGCACAGAAACATCTCGAAACCACCCCCTCTACAAACATAGGAGCCAGAATTATCAATGTGCTGATCGTGGGCTCTCAAAATCTAGAAGAAGAAGAAGAATTAAATGTTTCAAACACACTATTTCACTCGGCTGTGGAAGGTGACTAATTAAATGGTTTTACATCACGGTTAAAACTATTTTCACAAATTCACAATGGATTGTGGTGGACAAAATCATTTAAGAATTGTGGAAGTTTTCACAACTGTTCATTTTACCATCTGTCACAAGCTGTGGACAATGTACAGTGAGTCAGCCGCAGCGCTACACTCCCCTGGCAGTGAACAGCACCAGGTGGCGTCAGCTATGATTATGGACTTCTGGGCCAGGGTCACCCCAGGCATTCTTCAGTTGTTGTCTCATTCCAAAGTGGTAAGACAAATCAATTTCTTGTTCAAATGGTCAACTAAAATATTCCCATTCCTATATGTAGCAGCAAAGCTGTTACAAATTTTCTACTTTAAAATGTAAAGGAGAATCCAAGTTATGTGTCGAATAGTCTTGGTTGTAACTAAGAATCGCAAGTGAAATTGTTTTACCTGCTTTCATTTTAATTTTGTGATAGCTTTGACAGATTGTTCAATCTGCTTCAGTATTCAACAGATGACAGAATAAAGGTTAAAACATAGGCCTATATAAGATATAACTGGTGCACATGTGAAATAACTGGTGTTCAGGGGACACAACTGGTGAACAGCCTGTTTAGCTTTGTCCATGTTTTGGTAGATGTTCATGTTTTGTGAATGTTGAATTGTATGGGGGCTGGCACATATGCCTGGCTAGATATTATGTGAAATGATTCTGCAATATAAGGACTTGGGAGTACAAAAAAAAAACATCAACATTTATTAAATGTGACTGCCACCAAATGGCTTATTTTGCTAGTCAGGATTTTGAGACTTGTGGTGAAAAAATGAAATAAATTTCTTTGAACTTCCTAGGTTTTTGTTAAGCTGTGTTGTAAACGTTCACAAAAGCTCTTGACTGTGTCACATTGCTCTTCCAAATACCTAAACTGAACATCCATTTTTTTTCTCTCCCAAATTTCCCCTCCATTTTTTTTTATGTGGCCGTCATCTGTGAAAGGATAAGCCTGTGTTGGAGGTTTGGAAAATGTTCCCATGTCCCCTCAATTTCTTGGATAGTTTTTCTTATATATTTGTTTTACTGTTGTTTAAAGCACACTCTAAGTTATATTTACATCATTCCTAGTCTTCATCTCCATAAGTATTGGATATTTTAGAATTTATTCTATTTCTAAAATTTGGGTAATTTTCTCTTCTTTGTTGAAATTTTGAGACTTGTACATGTACTTAGCAACTTTTTTGTGTGCATAAATCCACTAACTTTATATTAAAGTTGAGCACCCTAAATTTCTTTCTTTCTCAATAAATGTGAACGACAATGATGGGAAGAGGGCAGCGATGTCTTACCTAGGCTAGCCATGTTGGGTGTACATCCCTTACTTCATGTTGTTCCATATATATATATATATCCCCCACTCCCCCTTTTAACCTCTCAATTAATTCAGCTGAAATTATTTCTGTGTTGTCAACAGGATATCTTGTTCACTTACTGGCCATGATTATAATATGGCCATTTGTTTTGTTACTTGGCATCTGCACATGAGCATTGAAATTATGTCAACTGTTTTCATTACAGCAATTTAAAATAAATTATTAACACATTTTCAGTATGGTATGAAAATATCAAGTTTCTGATAGCAGGATTTTCTCCTCTCTCTCTCTCTATCTCTCTCTCTCTCTCTCTCTCTGTGTGTCTCTATCTTTATTTAGAGCAGCCATGGTCTTCACTAGGGGTCGCAATCTGGGATCCCGACTCTCGAAAATACCGGAATACCGGACCATGATCAATGTGCTCGAAAAAAAACGGGATTGGATTTATGAAAACCAGGATTTTTTATAATCCCGGGATTTCATTTTCAAAAAATATTTATGGATTTTCTTAGTTTGCATGTCGTAGTTAAAGCAAGACATATCAATAATTTATGTGATGTGCAAAGTGCAAACCCCTCAAAGAAAGCCAACCGATGGGCTAGATCTGTGTACTGTTCATTTGTCAACTATCATGGCGTTGTGATTAGTCTTGTTTTCACATAGTGCGTGTGTAGTGTGCAAGTGGAGACGTGAGTCCCTACGTGACGGTACATGATTGGAAAGTAAATGTTTTTATATTATTAACATATAAGTGACTGATATAGTCGAATGAAGATAGAATGTTGACTTACATTAACAATTTGTTTGTAACATGAAATATATGGAAATAATAACGGATCCACGGGGTAAACTTTTAATTAAAAAAATGTTTGATGCTTGATTTCCTTTAATTATGCCAAAGTATCGACATATTTAAAATTATGAATAAATCCATATTTTGATAATCAAATACCACAGTTAAGACACAGAAAAAGTATGTTAGTACTATTTTTTTAAAAACAATATTAATTCTTCACATTCACCTCATAATTGATTTACGAGCTACTTTGTCCCAGGCTGAATGTCCTAGTTTGTCTGTATCTTACCTAGCCAAACATTTACATGAATGAATGCCCCAGCTTGTCTGTACCATACCTAGCCAAACATTTACATGACTGAATGTCCCAGCTTTTCTGTACCATACTTTATAGCCCAATATTCACATGAATGAATGTCCCAGTTTGTCTGTACTGTACCTAACCAAACATTTAATGACTGAATGTCCCAATTTATCTGTACTTTACCTAGCCAAACATTTACATGATTGAATGTCCCTGTTTGTCTGTACCATACTTAGCCAAACATTTACATGAAAATTTAAACATTTTTTAAAGTTATACACATCAAACCAAATAGATTTAATAAATACATTTTCGTTAATGATTTATTTTCCCTTTATGTTGATAGAAAGAAAAATGGGGGAACACTGAATAAAATAAACCAAAATATGAAAAGCGTATGAAACTATCGGAAACAAAGACATCAGTTTGGTATTGTGCGGTCTGAGCGGAAGTTCTCATCATCTGGTTACTTTTGACGAAGGCTTTCTGCCGACATGTTCGCTGTTTTGTTACGTTTATTTTTTCAGGTTTAACCCTACTCTGTTTTACTCATTTTATTTTGTACTAACCTGATTGCAGTCTCTCCCCTTATTACCCCTGGTTACTTTTGTTACCATTTGCGCTAAAATTATTGATCAAATATTAGACACGTTGTCATTTTCACGATCTCATTATTTGAATTTGACCAAAGATTAAAACTAAACAAATTATTTTAATATTTGTTAATGTCTGAAGTTAGACATTTGTTTTATTGTTAAAAACTTATTAAAAATCAAAATTCTATTTATTTTTTATTGTTTTTATTCCTTTAATAAATCATAACCTCTAATCTCGACCCAAAATTCTCTAAATATTGACAATATCAAAAATACCGGGATAACGGGATTCCGGTATTCGTAAACTTCAATACCGAAAAACCGGTTTTGGTAAAAGGGACCGGTTTTGCGACCCCTAGTCTTCACCACCTTTTCACAGCTTTTAATTCATATCATTGTCAGAAGCTTTAATAGTTTTAAACAAATTGTATGCCAAGAGTTGTTGCAAAAAAAGATGATGTCAGCAAATTTGGCTGCACATTTTACATTTCTTGCACTTATATTTGTTGTTTTATTTTTTATGTCAGTAGATATTTATAAAATTTCATTGAACCAAGTAATTAAATATATTTTAAAGAAAACCAATTTGATCAGAGGGATTATGTTTTTTATAAAAAAACAAAGTATAGTATTCTGTTAAAATTTCAAGAGAAAATCTATGATACAATGAGATTCGTTTTAGAAGATTCACTACATACTTTGATTTTGTTATTTAAACTAGATTCTGGTATAACAAATAAAAGCAGATCTCCAATTTTTGCAGTTTGTATAGGAGACAAAAATGCAAAAAGCCAGGAGGAGGAGCTATGATCAATACATTGATCGTTGGCACTCAAAATATAGAAAAAAATATAGAACAAGAAGAAGCTATCTGCTGAGCCATAGTTAAAATTCATGAAAACATTAATACTTCTTATTTGATTATTTAGCCAAATTCATCACCACCACTTATAATCTTTGAAAAGATGTACAAAAAAATAGTTGACACAAATACAAGAACACGAAACATTTCCTTTATGGTTCCAGTAATTTAAAAACTATTTATAATCTTGTTGACTATTCCAGGTATTTTACCTGGAATGAGAAGAATAAACATTTGTCTTTTCTTAATTTAATTCATCTTATATTCCATATTGAGGTCTCATTTGCTCTCCAATTTAAAAAAGTAAAATCAACCTTTAGGGCTGATTAAATTTATTCTACTGATCACTGATGTCTTAGCATTTCATTTTTTGACCATTTATTTAAACTTACCTCATTAGATTTTCTTTTTCATGATCAATATTTTAAAATTGCTTAGACTTAGATATTCTTTTGATTATTTCTTTTAAAATTAATTACTTTATTTTCTCTCTTCCCTTCCCCCCTCCCCCCCCCCCCCCCCCGGCATGTACCTTTCCACACATTAATTAATTTATCTAGTTATCTAAAGCCTGCATGAATGATTTATTAGTAGAACCCACACTATTTTGTAGTAATTTAATTTCTGAATAGCTTCCCTCATATTATCCCATTATGCCTCGGTTTTATTTACCCATTGAGAGCAAAAATTGATATCAGAAATAAATTTAAAAAATAATATAGATCTAAAGATCTGCCTAAGACTGGTGTGGATGAAAAAAATGTTAAACAGTTTATTTTTTCTTTTCTTATTGGTAATTAAAAAAAGAAGTTTTTATTAACTTGTAAAACAAAATTATTTTTAAGAATAATATTTATTAATAAGGATTAAAGCCGCTAAGGGTAAAATTCCAAATAGATTAATTTTTGTTACTGGTATGTATACACTGTTATTTTATTTTGATCTACCATGTTTCATTCACTCCTTCCCTTCATTATCAGCTGGCAGAGATGGTCAACCTCCATTTCCTTGGATTAATGGAAGCACTTCAGGAATGTAACTCTTCTGTACTTGCAAAGGTGAGTAACTTGTGCAACAATATTAATTTACATACCAGCTTGTGAAGCACATGCCAAGGGAATTTACTCTGAGCCAGTTACTCAGAGTTCCATTTATGACTATGCTATCAAAATAGTACTATGCTATACATTTTAAACAGTTTGTCACAAGTAAAAAAAAAAGAAGATTATTTGTAGTTCTTTTAAGTTTTTGCGATTTTTAAATATTTATCTTTTCTTCATGCTGCACCAACCATTTTTGTTGTGTTCCACTCTATTGTAGGCTGCTATCTTAAAAATTTGGTGGTTTATGGTTGAGTATTTATATTAATAGAATAGCTTATCAACTAATTGCTTTACTGGTCTTTTTAGTCAAGTCTATTTTGCCAGCTTTTTACCATTTGATGGAGCTGAGCCCATATAAATCTGATCACATTGCTTGGTTATGAGCCAGATGCCAACCACTGGTTCCCAGCACCATCTAAAAGTTATTTTATTATGCCCTATTCATTTTTATAGGTTAATTTTTTTACAAAACTTCTGGCAATGTGTATTAATAAACTCATTAAAAAATGTCCTCCTTCCTTTCAGCTATTCCCTATGTGGACCTCCATCTTGTTTGCCTATCATGCACAAGTAAGTTTATCTGAGAACATGTCTTTGTATTGTTTCTCTGTTACAGCATTGTTTGAGTTTTATTTATTACCATCATTTATTTAATAATTTTTAAAGATAAATTGTGCCAATGGGATGATATTGAAACCCTAATTTGTTTTATCTTTCCATATAAGTAGAACTTATGCTTGAGATATTTTATTTACTTTCCCTTATGCAATGAAATTAACATACCCATATGCCTTTTTATGCCTTTAAGAAGTCCTAAAATAATTTACTGAGTGCTCTGTACACTTATGCCGTTCTTTATTATCCTTGTTGAAATTTAGTTGACATAAAAATGGTTGATCAGCTCTAGGAAATAGACCATTTAGCCATTTACTATCATTTAGAATAAACTAAACAGTGATGAACAAATTAGAAGATTTTGGTTCTCTAAATAAAATATATTTCAGGACTTAAGTTATTAACCACCGAGTCAATCATTTAGTGCCCAGTGGTTATATGATATCAGTTGATGGAGACAAAAATTGTTTCCAGTACTTCAACTCATATGTTATACCCAGGGGTTCATATGTTGAACAAAGTGACCAACAGGAGTCCATGTTTTCAAAGGCTGATAGACCCCAGTGAAGGTGATACGGCATGAAAGCAAAATATTTATTTCATTTATTTATTGTGGATGGTTCGGGTCATTGGTCACATAACCAGGAGGCTGCTCGGTTGGAATGATAAGTGATGATTTTGGGGGGATAGCAAGCAATGACAAATATTTAACTGCCTTGTTTCAAGACTTAAAACTATTTTTGTCAATTAGTTGCCAGGTCACTTGCAAGTT
Organism: Lymnaea stagnalis; assembly: GCA_964033795.1. NCBI lineage: Eukaryota > Metazoa > Mollusca > Gastropoda > Lymnaeidae > Lymnaea > Lymnaea stagnalis. The sequence continues at coordinate 411,995 of CAXITT010000010.1, forward strand.
AGGTTACAGAACTGCCAAAACTGGGAACCCCCTCACCCTACCAAAGATCAGACGTCATTTAATTCTTCTATTCTGCTGTCGTGGCTAAAGAGGATACAGTTCAAACTGGGTCAAATTGAGGTCCAGTCTTCAGCAGCCACCCAGATTTACATCGTGTGATAATCTCAATGTTATTTATTTGTGTTATAATTTGTATTTAATATGCCTTTACTGATCAAAATTATGTAACATTTCACCTATGGTATTTATAATATCAATCTAATAATTAATTATTTGTTTGGACCATTTATAAAAATTTTAATGCTAAACTGTGTTTTAAAAATGAAGTATTTTTCAAATGTAATTATTATGCTCACATTAGCTCATAATGAGAATGTTGAACCAGTTCTATTTTTAAAATATCCTTATATTTATTGGAAAAAGTAAAATGGCATTAAATTTCTGAAAAGATGTTTGAGAATGTTTCTTCAAATTTGAATAGATTTGACTTTAAAAGGCTGAAGAAACATTATTTGTTTTGTTTTTAGTTACTTAACATGCTGTTTTGTACTGTAGGCAATATGATTAATAAAAAAACATATTTTGTTGTGTGTGCTGAAGTTAAAGTGATCCTCTTGTAGTGCAATAGGGGAGATGGTGAATTTGCTCTATGTTATGCTACCTTTGTCGGAGTTTATAAAGGCAGTTCTCTGTGATTGATATTTACAAGATAACTATGTGCCAGTCGTAGTGAAACTATATTAACCACATTATAGCACATCTACAGTGTAAATAATTTTTGCAATCAAAGTACTGGTTTGTCTATACTTATTGCATGGTTTAGTGACTGGTATTGTCTACACTTTATTGTATCTTAGTGCCAATTACCTATATGTATTTAACTTCCTCTACTTTCAAAGTAACTCTTTTTTTTATATTCAATTGATTGGAAGAAAAAAAACTTTCAGTACACTATTTTAGATAGATGAATGAGTTGATCCACTGGACATCCACATGAAGATATCTGTGCACATGCTTCACAATTATCAAAATGGACTCGGTGTTTCCCAAACATTTAAATTCTGTGGACAAGTTGCAAATTGGCATCAGGGACTGGTGGCAGATTTATTTATTTTTATTTGAACATAAAATTTAATACTGAGGGTGCCGGCAACGTAAGGCTCATTGACCAGAAACGGTTCACAAATGACCATTTTGGGAAACACTGAGTCTAAATCATCAGTAAATGGTGAGAAGTTTGTATCATTCAATATTGATGTATCTTACATTAATTTTAAACGTGTATTATTGAATATTTTTGTATCCAGGTAACTTGGTTTTGTATCATTTTCCCCATTTGAATATTTTAAGTACTGGTACAAAATATACTTGTGTAACTAAGTAGTGTGAAGTTTTACTGGACGTTTCTATTAAGACAGAAAAGAAAACAAGGCACTAACTCTGTATGAGAAAAAGTAAGACATTACTTTGGGGAGATCAGTAGAGTTTAGTAAAGCTTTAACTTTAACCAATTCTTCCATGTAAAGTTGTGTATTTTCTTGTTTGCCCACAGAGAATTTTCCAATCTTCCTGCAAATAGCATTATTACTGTTGAACTTAAACCCAGTGTTTTGTTGCAGCCACATGATTTTAAACTGCATTAAATATTGAAGAATCATTTTACACATTTAGGCCATTTTTTTTGCAGTGAACTGACAATTCTTTTTTTTGTGTGATAAGTTCACTGAAATAAAAGTCTTTAACTGTTTCTGTAATTTATTTTTTTACTTCAGTTTATTTATGTATGTTTATGGAGTCTGAAACAAGTTTTCCAACTTCAAATCTGCTGCCCAAATACAACATGTGATATAAGAAGTCAGTTAATATTGGCACTATCTTAATAACTGAATAGTTTATATTATTTAGGACTAGTTTAATGAAGAGGAACACCCCTTTAAAGAAAATTGAGTAGCATTTTTTTTTTTAAATTGGAAAGCTAAGTTTGGAGCACTGACAAGTGACATACCTATGAAAAGTTAAGGATCAAAATATACAATGCATTCACAAAGTCAATAAAACCCAAGGAAATATAGTATTTTATTGTAATGTGTATAATTGTTTTAATATTTATAATGCATACAATGATGAGATAACTCTAGTGGAATATTATGGCAATGAATTCCATGTTAAACATAAATACTACAAATTTAATTGGACGAGGATTTGGGTGAGGGGTTTACATTAATGTACAAATCTACCCAGTCTTCACAACTAATGGTCAAGTATCTTGGCTTCACAGCCTTGCAACTGTCAGGTATGGAGACATCATAATGCCTGGGGACTGTTCGGTATCGGTAGCCAAGCTTCACATTACCTGGGGACTGCTAGGTGCCCATGCTTCACATAACTTAGGGACAGTCGGATGACATTAGCTTGAAATATCACACACACGCAAATGACAAATATTTTTCCATCATCAAAGGGTCATTTTGTTAACAAATAAGGATACAGTTGACAAACCCGTTTTTCACACCTTGATATAGAAAAGATAAATCTATGGGATATTAAATCAATGTCATTTTGCACCACAACAGTCACAAGTAATTTAAAGGAACCTCTGTATCAAAGCTATTTAAAGGGAGAGTTTAGAAAGAAATGAAAGAAATGATTTATTATTCCCAATTCAGAAAGTCACATCTCTAATTAAATAGTGGAACAAGATATCTTTAGGCTAGAAAAAAAAAGACAGAACAATTAAAATGATGTTTCAGCTAAAAGCCTTCTTCAGCAGACAATGTAAAACGAAATTATTTTAAATTAATAATTTGAGTGTTCTCAGGTCAAGATGTAGTTCTCTCAGTCTCTAAGCTACATTGTGATCTGGGAACATTTAAGCATTAATTGTTCTGTTGTTTTTTTTTTCAAGCCCAGCCATATCTTGTTCCGCTGTTTATTTACTTGACACAGCCCCTTACATTTTATAATAGCTTTAAGTGGGAAACATTTTTGGCCTTTTTGTAATAGCTGGACCAAAATAGCTGAAAGAATGATTCTTTTCCAACTGATACATTTTCATGTTTCCCATTTCCATAACCCCTTCTGTATTTATTCTAATTGAATAAAATGTAATGGTTTACCTTCAAAAACAAAACACCCAGATAACAAAATGAGTCTTCAGTGCACTTGACCAAAAAAAATTCACTGATCCCACAGGTGAACAATTTGCGTTAAATTTATGTCAAAACAGGCTAGTAAAATTATTATTTTTTTTTAAAAATCTAGTTTGCAGTTACTTAATTTGTATAAGATGAAACAACAATAAAATTCTAAGCAATCTTTCTTTTAATTAAAGGAATGGTATAAGTAGAGAATATTACAGAGGAATAAATTATTTTTTTATTACAGCACTACACACCTTTAGGAGGATTAGCTGGGGAATTCTTAGAGCTCTTAGTGCAGCGGTTCTCAACCTATGGGTCGCAACCCCTTTGGGGGGTCGAACTAAACTTTTACAGAGGTTGCCTAAGACCATCAGAAAACGCATATGCTCTACAGTTAAGAAGTATCAACAATAACAATTCTGTGGTTGCGGGGTTGCCACAACATGAGGAACTGTATTAAAGGGTCGCTGCATTAAGAAGGTTGAGAACCACTTTCATAGTGTGTAAAAGTTGTTTAAGGTTATATGTCACATGGGAGACTTAATATTGCACTTGGCTATAGAATTGTATGACATAAGAATGATCATGTGAATATTTACACAACATTCCTTATGAGCTAAATTATAGGAGGATTATTGTAATAAATACATGTTTTTGCTCTCCAGGAATGGTATGTACATTGCAGATCTTGACCAGTGGTCTTAAAACTTCTGATCCAGGTATCAAAAGTGTAGTTTGTGGTCAAGGATCACTAGAATAAATTGTGATTTTAGTACCTCAAGCATTATTTCTGATTCAAGTACAACAAGCAATTTTTGTGATCCAAGTACAAAAACCATATTATTAATACAAGTAACAAGGAAAATATGTTAAAATGGGGGACAAAATAATGTTAAATTCTGTACAGATCTCACTGGGCTAAACGGCTTAGATAATGAGGGACAGTGTAAAGCTAACATCAGCAGTTTTTCTACGACATCAAACAAAAATCCTACAGATAATTAACACCATTGATGACTGTAACTGGACCACAATTTTCTCTAATATTTTCATTTTTAAAACTAAACATTTTAGATCAAGGCATCATGTGACAACTAATATAAATCTTGATTTATCAGTTTTATTAAAAGTTTTTTCTGGAGAGGTTGATGTGTTGTGCAACAGACCTCCAACTCGGTAATGTTTATATATAGGCTCACTATAAATACTATAATATGCCCTATACTAAATGATAACTTTGCAAGATGTAAAGTCTTGTATGACACATCAATATTTGTTTTCTTCAGTTCAGTTCTATGTTTCAAAAGATTATGTCTGCCTTTTCATAAAAAATTAACCCAAACTTGCAAACATCTGAGTTAAATTAGAAATTTAAAAAATACATTTAAAAATAATCTATTGAATATATTAAATGAATTACATATATAAATATATGTATATATGTACATATAAATATTTATTTATTGCATAGCACTCTATATACATTTTGTTAGGTTTATTAATGTACAAATATAAATACTTATAAATACATGAAAGTAATTTTAAAAAATTATATAAATATTAACATTAAATCAATATTTAAATCTTTTGAAAAAATCTCAATTCTAACATTTTTTTTAATGCAACATTTCAAGTGAACATTGAAAATAAGTGTATATAAAATAAAACTTAATTTTCCTGAACTATTTATTATGCAATAAAGTTGAGATGACATAATTAAACAAGGTAGTTATTTCTTAGTTTACAATGTTTACTATAAAAGGATATTTGGTAATAAGTAGTCATATCTAGTATGTTGGGGGGAAAGGGGAGGGGGGGGATTAGAAGCATGAACAGATCTCAGGCATAGCAAATGTGGGGAAATATTTATTTATACTCTAAATATAATAAGAACAATTTAATAAAAAGCACAATAAAAAAAAAAACTAATAAAAATAATTCACTGTAATTTTTGTTTAAAAAAATCTGAGATTATACCCAACTCACTGAATTATTTTGTTAGCCAAGTTAATATAGAGACGGGAATGAGTTTGTTCTAATGATATTGATTAACAGCTAATTCAACGCATTTAACAACTTAAATGTTCAAAAACATGGTGTATGTAAGTAGACATACACAACAAAACTATTGGACACATAGAGACAAGAACATACTTAATATAGTGAACTGTGCCAAGACTAGAAATGCCATCAAGCATTTATTAAAAAGAATTATTATTTACTTCCTAAAAATATCATTATATTTTCCTACATCAACTGCATATTGTGGCTAGTTCAAGGGATTTCTTTTAGGCAGAAGCCCAAGGCTGAGATGGTCTCTCCCCTTATTACCCTCTTACAACGATGTAGAGAAGGATTTACACCAGTTAGGGGTTTGCGCATGGAGGCGGAAAGCCATGGATCGTTCCGAATGGAAGGATGTGGTGGAGCAGGCCAGAGCCCTACATGGGCTGTAGCGCCACTGATGATGATGAAGTCGTGTATAACAAAAAAAGTCTCATTCCTTTCCATGGCTCAATTATGGCTCTACTTTTAATTAAAACTAGGCATTATCTGAACTTAAGATCACAAACTATATTTTTTGTACTACCAAAAAGATAACGGGATAATAAAAACAAGGCATTATCTGAATATAGGTTACAACAGCAATGTAACTCATTCATGGTGATATATCACAAGGTGCTAGTTCTCAACATGGACACATTTTTCAATAAAAAACGTTTTTTTTTTAAAGTTTGTATAATTTGATTCAGTTTAAGAAAATAAAGCACACAAAAAAAATTGTACAATAATTTTGATTTGTTTGTTCAAATGTACATCATAAATTTCAATGGCAGTGGAAAGAACAAAAAAAAAATAATAATGTACAGCATTTTGGCATTAAGTTTTTAAAATTTGATTTTAAATGAATTAAAAAAAGCATTTTATAAAAAAATTTTTTTTAGCAAAATCCACATTCGATGCCAACTTTTTACATTTGACAATCTACAGAAACAGACTTTACCCATAACTTAGTCCATACATTTAGTTTTAATGGGCCAACTCAGCAGTAAGAATATAGTGAATATTGCGGGGACTCTACAAATATTTTGCTCAGGTCTAAACTTGAATTCAAAATATGGAAAACATTGATTTATGTGCCATAAGTTTCCCTGAAATGTCGTGATGAATTCCTAGGAGTCAGGAGGGAACAAATCAAAACAAGAAGTGGGTGGGCTGAATATTCTGACAAACTTGAAATGAACTTATTCATGTGACTCTTTTTGAGCAAATATTTTATTTATGAAAGTAAAAACTATTGGAGAGATGATTTCAATCCCTTCATAGGACATTTTAGCAGATGTTTTTTGGTATATAGAACAAAACAAAAATCCAGCAGTTAATGTTTTTATAAAGTTAAAGCTAAAACATCAAAATCATATCCTTATATGGGAAAGAACACACATGGTTTGACAAGTATAATCCCATCCTTAACTTCAGACACTCCTACACAAGGTCAATTGTACACACAGACTATTTCAAGCAGATAAAATTTAACTAACTCACCAATTTGCGAAGGATACTTTCTTTTTGGCCAGTAAAATAAGAGACACAATATTAACAACCTTTTGTAATTTATTAACTATACAATCTGTTCAATGTTTTTTTAGATTTTTTTAAAGCTATGTAAATTCATTCACCATTGGTAAAGAATTTCTAAGGTCCTTACTATATCAACAATAGTGAACTGTTTGAACATAATCTTAGGGACTATTTCTTTGAATGATCGGTTTCTAAAATGCCCATCCGACTGTAGCGTATCCTAAGAATAATAGCATTATAATATCGTTAACACTTGATCTTAGGTATAATAAAAGTATGTCCTCACAAGGAAGTTTAACAGATGCAAGTGAAACCAGTGGTCACCCCTCAAGTTGGTTGTTATACGTGATACAAGTGGTCACCCCTCAAGTTGGTTGTTATATGTGATACAAGTGGTCACCACTCAAGTTGGTTGCTCTAGATCCCACTCAATTCTGATTTCTTTAAATTCAGGAGTGCTGAACTGCCTTATGCTATGGCACCAGCAGGTAGAGTAAGACGTTAATGACATCTTTTCCTACTAATACTAAAACCAGGCCAGACTGATTGTTTTGCTAATTCCATTTTCAGATCTTAAATTTTAACTGTGCTGTTGTGAACAGATGAACTGACGACGTGACAATTTTAAAATAATTTAAAGGACAGAGTAAAATCTGTGCAACACTAATGATTTCACAGCATGATTGAAAAACCCCATCACTTTTCCGAGAATTTATCACTGCATGATTCAAAGCAGGTTAACATGCCTTGTTGAAGCAACGTCAGTCAAACTTTGCCAAATGAGAGGCAGCTTCAGTACATCTGTCAGAAATCCCCTCGCATCTGCGTTTCAAACATCACAGCAGATGTGAGGACTATTTAAGCAGCTTGGGTGGCTGCCTTCTTCAAGCCGACTGCAACATTTCACCAGATTGTGCCACTCATGCAATGCCTATGTTTTCTTTCATCATCTGGTTGTGTGCAATGCTGGTATCACTATCTCTGTGACCTCCGCTGCTGAGCTTGTGAGGCACCATGTGTTGGTGGTGGTGGTGGCGGCTGGCACTTTGGTTGCCGGGCAGTTGATGAGCGGGGTAACTGTAGGGTATGACTTCTGTCCAAGATGACGAGTTGATGTCCATCCCTGATGTGGTGTTGGGGGTGTTCCACCATGAGGTGTCGTAGTGAGAAATCATTCGCGGGGATGATGGCCCGGGGTCAGACTCGATCATTTTCTGGGGCTGATTGTTTTGATTATCTAGAATTTTGAGATGTTTGTTGTTCACCGCTCGTGGGTTTTGAGGGCTTATAGGGGTCATGTGGTCATTGGCTGGGAGTGCCAATTGCGTGTCCAGCTCAAAGTGTTCACTGTGCCAGCTGTAGGGACGTGAGGACTGGACAGAGAGCATCATCTCAGGCATGCCGGCGGCTTGGCAGCACGAGGACCAGCGACGGGGATCAGTTTCATGGGAAAAACGAGTGAGGCGGGAATCTGTTGAACGTACCGTGGAGGTGTCGTAGGAAGATCTGGAGCCAGACTGTGACCGAGAAGTCTGCATGAGAGAGGAATCATTGCAGAGTGCCGTGATAAGGGGAAGAGAGATAGCATGAGACTGGCCCAAGATTTGCTTTAACTCCGGATGTAGACTTCCTTTACTGTGAACTTGTTGCATGTTTTCAACCACCTCATCTTTCTTTTCTTCTGTATTTTCTTCTGTTCTGTGAAAAAGGTTTTCTTTGTTTTCTTCCATTTCTTGCTTCATATTTGCATCTCCAGCCTGCAAAAAAAAAAAAAAAAGAGTCAATCAAAGTGCAGCTTTTCTCTGAATTTATCTGTTCATTCAAAACAATTATTCTTACCGATATATTCCTATTTTAATAATCGTTTGAACATTACCTGAATCTGATTAGAGAGCAGCGGGATTTCTTTAGCTGTGACATTATACTTGTAATACTCTTCTGTGGTCATGTATGGTACCTGTTGTTGACTCACTTGTTGACGTTGGGTGGATGGATACTGCGTCAGCTTGTGTGGTGCCTGGTGCTGTGTGGACTGGTACTGGCCTGGACCCACTGCAACGGCTGCTTGTTCCGGCACGTGCATACGGCCTCTGGTCGCAGATTTCTGTTCCATTAAATGAGCTGAGCCCTGCTGTAGTGCTAACATGTAATGCTCTGTAGCATTTCTGGATGAGGATGTGTGAGAGTTTGAAGCAAGTTGATCTGATTTTGCAGTCATCATGCCACCAACAACTTGCTTATTGTCTTTATGAAACTGAGCATCAAGATGGGGCTGTAGATCATTCTTAGACACCTCAGGCTGGGGGGTAGTCTGTGCCCCTGCTGGGATCAATCCCCCATACACATCAGCTCTAGGAGTATTCATTGTTGTCTGATATTCTGTGAGCCCCATATGTGCCGGAGGTAATTTAAACTGATCACTCCTGAGGTCTCTTGGGGACCCGATTGTTTGATAAATGGCCTGTTGGGCACTTTGTGCTTTGTACTGTTGTTCTGTTCTATTTCTAGGGTAGGATTTTCCATATTCTGGAATATTGGCTCTAGGCGAAGTCAAGGCACTTAACTTTTGACCAATGTCAAGTGGTGTACTAGTAGGCCTGAACTGTTGACTCACATCACGTGGAGAACTGGGACCTTTCAAAAGTTCAGTGTTTTCCAAGCTTTTAGAAGCATGCACCTGAGGGTCTCTTGTAGCACCTAATGTACTAAAGTTCAATGCAGCCAGGGGAGGGGGTCCGGGGTTCATCTGCACTTGATTCACAGAAAAGTTAGGGGAGCCACCACTTCCCCTGCCAGATTTGCTGATATTGGCTCCTTGTACCACAGAGACTCCCGTAACGGATTTATGTTCTCCCATGAGAGATAAAGGAGCAAGCTTATCTGTGCCGGACAAAGCTCGAAGTTCAGAAGGAGGAAGAGATAATGGTGCCAGTTTATCAGGGCCAGTTAAAATACCAGATAATGACACGGCACTGTCACCAGATGTATTTCGGTCAACTGAGCTCAACAGAGAGCCCTGCGCAAGTTTACTGAAGCTGTCCTTCCTGCCTCCACTTCTCCGCACACCTGGGTAGGAGCTGAAATCATAGGTGGGTGTGGTTGGCGAGGTAAGTGGAAGCCCTGTTGTCCCCATGAGATATGCAGCTGTCTGCGAGTGCCTGGCACGCCAGCTTCCATTGCTACTGGTGGGGGAGAGTTCCTGTGAGGAGACATCCGTCTTGACCAGCTCCAGACTATGAGGGACCTGATTTGGACTAGTTTTATTGCTTTGGGGACTCTGTTTAAAACCTGTACACAAAAGAAAAGGTTACATTAAGACAGGTTTCATAAGTAATGACTAAGTCTCTCAGTTCTACAAACAGGGGTTGAACACAATTGGAATCAAGGTTTGCAACAGTATCATGTAATATCGGATTATTATTATTATTATAAAAAGTGGTGGTTTTATATAGCGCGGTACCCCAACCTAGGGCTGGGCTCACCACGCTGTACATACAATTTAACAAACATAATCATGAACTTATAAATTACACTCAAAGTGAAAGGAAGAAAATTAACCATGTGTGCTTCTTGGTTTGCTATCTAAATTTTCTGTAATATAAAATGTGCTTACTTGAGAGAAGCTGGAATTTTGATCTCTTCTGGCTCGGTGTGTTGGATAAGGTGGATCGAGGGGGACAGTCAATCATGATTTCTCGGCTGTGATCTTTCAGAGAGGCAAATAAAAATAATAATTTATTAGTAGGTGCAATGAGATGTAGAAAAAAGATTTGCATCATGTTCCAACTCAAGAGTTAAGAAAAGCGAATAAGATTTGGTACGTGATGGCTAATGATGAGTTAAAGGCAACAAAATATATTTTTAGAACAACTGATTTAGAATATGGACTTGAGATTGTGCATAACATACCATCTCCATCATCAAAGCTGACAGCCATTCGGTCACTCACGATGCCACTGGTGGTGTTTGAGCTGGCATCACTGATGAGAGAGAACCTTTGGTTGCTGCTGCTTCCGGCAGCACTAAGTGACTTGCTGGGACTGTGCTGGAAATGACTGCGGTCTCTAGGATCGCTGTAGATATAGGACTCCCTGTACCTCTTTTGATCTGAAATTTATAAAACAGTTTCCATAGATGGGCCTCACCTTATGTACACACAATTTCACCCTGACCTACTATATATACACTATGATAATTTTATTATTAATGTGTGCCATTTAAGCTGGAAAAACAAAGGTAATGTTGATCTTTTAATAAACCATGATGATATGTCTTTGATTTATTTCCCTAAAAATGGTATCCCACTGATAAATGAAATACTGAATTGTTTAGAGCTCAATAAGCTATGCCAGCGTTTATGTTGAGACCTCAATAAGCCATGCCAGCTTTTATGCTGAGGGCTCAATAAGCCATACCAGCTTTTATGTTGAGGGCTCAATAAGCCATACCAGCTTTTATGTTGAGGGCTCAATAAGCCATGCCAGCTTTTATGCTGAGAGCTCCATAAGCTATACCAGCTTTTATGTTGAGGGCTCAATACGCCATGCCAGCTTTTGTAACCTTGAAATGGAAGCACTCTTTTTGCTAAATTTTAATTTGTATACTGTACCTTCATTGTCCAAATGTTGAATCTCTAACAACTTAGGCTGTATGGCCATCTGGAACATGTGTGTACCACGACAAATACTGAGTAAGTATTTAGACTTGATGTCACAGTCGGTGTAATACATGTATCTTCTGCCTCCTGCACTCTGAACAGAGCGAATCTCAAACTTTTTTTTCTGAAAACATTTCAACACATTAGATTTCTTTTCAATAATAAATCAATTTAATGGATTTATGTTCCTCTCCTAACATAATCATTGCTAAAACTCGTTAACATTCAAATCTTTTAAACACAATCAATTTTTTTTTTCAAAATGTAAGCTAAAATAACAAAAGCAGGTAGTTAATAGCATTAATTTAATTTACTTTTAACTCTCTTTTCCTTTATTAGAGTCCACAAATTATTAGAGTTTAATGCTTATTTTCCATGTGAGTTTTTATTGGAGCATCTATCTCTCTCTCAGAGACATAGTCAAGCCATTGCACAAGTTGAGGGTGAGAACTGCTTGTTAACAACTTTTCAGCTTCCTGTGCATCATATACTTCTAAGATATTTATTACACTGAACATATCTCTGTGTCTCAAACAGCAATAATATATTAGCATGACAAATAATTAGCTTCTTTTCATACATCTAATTAATTTACTCACATCAAAATACAATTTACCAATGTCTCTCCACATAAATGTTGATATGTGATTTTTGTAACCAGCATCATCCTGGAGATAAAAAAAAAATAATGTGTTTAATATATATATAATACAAAATTTCAAGCACTGTACAGGAAAGCAAATGATTTGTAACAAGTTATTAAACCTCTTATGCAACCCACCCAGTGTCCTACAAGCACATGCTTATAGCACCCACCCAGTGTCCTACGAGCACATGCCTATAGCACCAACCTTGTGTCCTACAAGCACATGTTTAACTAACCTCAATGTACTGTGTGATGTATTATGCTGGTACAGGGCATATAGCTACTAACACATTTGCACAAATGTAATGATTTTTTTTAAAATTTATGTCCCATTTCTTAAATTTTGAATATGACTTTCCAACTTTAAAAAAACCTTAAGTCAATAAAAATATTAATAAACCGATGAATATATATTGAAAAATGTTTATCTGATTGAAGATGACTCTGGACGGTGCTATTAGGAGAGGATATAATGTCAGACCTGTTTACTCTTACGATTTTGGCGTATAATTAGATATCTTATTTTTGTTTGTATATTTGGACAAACACATTAACAACTTTTTGAAGCGTTTTTGAGAGTTCACAGCTGAACATAAACAAGAACAGTTAACATAGAAAAGAATATACAGTTACAATAACTTAACCAAAAAAAATCACATTTCGTACCTCATAAACTTCCACTCCTTTTGCACAAATAGCAAGCCAGGTATTGACAGCCTTGTCTGTTTTACGTTTCCTCACAGTGTAAAAATGAAGATTGTGAGCACCAGGTTGCATCGACGCATTTCTGATGTAGCGCAGCTCTGCATCATTTCTAGTCATATTATTCAGATCTTTGTGAACAGTTGGCATGTTGCTGGCCAGATAATCCAAACCATGTCTATCAAGCATCTGAAAATATGTCAGCAAGCAAAACTAATAAGTCCTCACACTCCTAAGCATCTTTCATTAAAATGAAAGAAAACTGTTATAAACCCTAGTTTTACTTATATTTCAGGTAAGATGGGCAAATTTAAAAAGAAAAGAATTTACCCAGAATGGGAAATATAGAGTGGGATCAAAGTATCCTTTTCCATGTTTTTCTGGTAAGTAGTTGCCATAATCTGCCTGGAGAGCATAGCCAGCAAGCTGGAAACATTTGTCTTCATTGTACAGGTGATTGTACTGTAGAACATTGTCCTTTAACTGGAGGTAGTACTCATGTCTAGTCACCTTTTCTCTGAAAACAGAAGTGGTTGTGTGATAGTCATATATTTAAATAAATGGGGAAAAAAAAATCACATTGTGATATTCCTTAAAAGTATATTTTATTAATGCTTAAGTGGAATAATTCCCCCTACTGAACTATAAAGTAGCCATTTGATTGAAAACTCATTTTATTAGTGTATTGATATATTGAATTTTAAAAAGTATCTATAGATTTCATATTAAAACAAAACAAAAAAAACAACTGGCACAGTGGTGGACAACACAAATTAGCCAAAAATAGTTTGAGGCTAATGTTAATCATCCAAATAATATGTGTTGATCTGACTTACCGTAACAAAATGACCTGGTCAACGTAAAACTGTACCCTGAACCAGACATTTATAAGAGCTTTTCCTTCACTGTCTAAACCCTAAAAATAAACAAGACGTAGAGGTCAACTCTGCGCACGGATGTAATGTAATTTTCTTGCAGCTTAAAGCAGCTGTTTGGTGGCAGTCAACATTTAATAAACATACAAAAACTTGAACAATTTTTGACATTATCTTGGTCAGATTAATGTCTATAAAACACTTGATGGTAAATAAATAATTTGGAAGAACAGTTAAGTAGCCTTAAAAGTTACTGATAGAAATTTGCTATAGATTATGGTGCTTAATAATTTTTTTAATGCTTTGTGTATGTGCTTATGGTAGAGCATGTGAATGAACACATGAAAAATAACTTCTTACCTCTCCTGATCCTGATTTCCACTGTTTTGGTGCAAGCTTGTGTATCTTCTCATCCAACAAGATGAAGTGATACTCATTTTCTATAAAGTTAAAACAAAATTTACATTTTATGGTAAAATCTATTATCAAGATGAGCAATATGCATAATATACGAGTATCATTGATTACAATTTATTTATTGGCAATAGGCTGTAGATACTGATTGAGATAATAAGTAAAAATTGTTGTTTTTAATGGATAAAATATGCATGCTTTGTATCAGTCCTTAACAGAAAAAAAATGAAATATTAAAATTTGCAAATACCTTTCTTAAAAGCCAAACCAAAGTACTCAGTCTCACGTAAACTAAGATGACCTGCAACCTGATTGAAGACTTCCTGGAATTTTGACTTGACATCAACATGGACAACATGCTGATCACCATTCAACAAATGGACATTGACCAATTTGCGTTTCTTTCCTACTGAAGCTGCCACCAAAGGTTTTGTAGTCATTGTCACACCTCAGCTTGGCTTCAGGACGCTTGAAGGAGCGTCCATCACTAGAAGTCCGTTAAAATAACACCTTAACAAAACAACTTTTGTCATGAACACATATTTTAAAAATCAATAAAATATTTATAAGGGCATGAGTTAAATGAGGCCTAAAAGACTTTTAGTAGTTTTATGGCTGGCTAAAAAATTATTATACATTTTCACTAGTTAACAACTTTCGATAAAGTACATCAAAGGAGTAATTTTCTTCATAATGATTTATAGAATTTTTTTTTTAAATATATTGAAAATTCATGTAAGTATTTCCCAAATACAGAGGTATATTTTTTATGGGTGAAGTTCTACTGTCAGTACAACTTCTACCAGTTATTTATCTACACTCAGTACAGAAACAAACCCTTTAATTTCAAAGCAATTAGTGAAGCCAAAATAAAAGTATTAATCAAATGTCTTAGCTTCCTCTATGGCAGCGATGTTCAGCTATGCAAATTAAGAAACGTTATCACCTCTAGTTAGAGGAGATAGAAAAAATAACTACAGCACACACAAAAATATTGATAGCAGGTGAGTAAATGCAGGAAAACAAAGGTTGGGACAATTGGTTTATGTTTGTGTCCTTAACAACAAAGACTGTATCCAAATTTCTCTGTTCAAATAATCTACGATTATATTATAACAGACGCCGCGCAGCAATTTTGAGTATCCGCGCAGCTAATTTCCATGTAAGTGTGTGTTGGTGTTTGTGGGTTGTAAAATTTTGCACACAAAAAATATGATGCTGTAAAACTTTGCACACAACTGTATGATTTTTGCACATGAACCAGCAAACCTTAGAGGGAACATTGTTTGGGGTATGGCTTAAAAACTTTGCCGACCCCCTACATCCCTGCATATATTTTACTATGGTTTTGATAAAAGATTCGTCAAAAACTATAGGCTATATTTATATGTCATGTGGATGTAAATGAACTTCATGAAGAATCATTCTAATTGTTATCTGTGGTTATTATATAAAATTAGCTATAGCGCACCAAAAAATGGCAACCCAATGCATGAACTTCCCATCTATTAAATTTACTAGTCAAAACGGGCATTTAAGTAATGCACTTTATAAGATT
Source organism: Lymnaea stagnalis (assembly GCA_964033795.1). NCBI lineage: Eukaryota > Metazoa > Mollusca > Gastropoda > Lymnaeidae > Lymnaea > Lymnaea stagnalis. The sequence continues at coordinate 427,569 of CAXITT010000010.1, forward strand.
CCAAATTATCCCCCCCCCCATCCCATCAAAGCCCATGGCAGGCTATATTAATATTCTAATAAGTCCAACCCACTTTTATACCATAGATTTATTATACCAATAGTTATAGTCTGTCAAACAATGGTGGCGGCAATCTAAACTTCCCATTAACTAAAGTTCATTTGACAAAACATGAGCTCAAGTATTTCACTTAATAAGAATCCAAATCTGTACTTCACCCCTTCCCCCAAGTTTGCACCCGCACACTTTTTTCACGCCCCTGAACTATCTTAATATACTAAGCAAAATTGTATCAAAATTTATCGAAAATGTATTGAATAATAATAATATTTTTGGTTGGGTTTTATGACAAAATTACTTTGACTTTGCTTGTGAGTAGCAGTTGTCAGTAGTAGTAAGTTACAATAAGTAGCAATGATTGAATGAGTGTAGCAATGAGTTAGGCCTATTTGCCTATTATAATTATAGTATATTAGTAAGTAAGTTAGTCAAACTCAAAAAGGCTTAGACAAGGCCAGGGACTAGGCCTGATTCCCACTGAGTGGATTTGTGATTTTATTATATTATACTTGCAAACTACCACTTACTAGGGTTATTATATTACTATTACTGTTAATAAAGTTGTATAAAGTAATAAAGCAACAGCAACAGTCATATAATTATAATCATTAGTTGACGCTGTAATTTAATGTAAAGCTTAAGACTTAAGTCAATGAATTAAATAGGACCTGAACGCCGCGGCGGTGGAAGCAGCTTAGACTTAAGAACAATTATAAGTTATAGACCTAGCCCTAAACTAAGGGTTTTGTCATTTTGTGTAGGCTTGGTTCACACAACACGATACCACCGCTTATCGTTCTCACCGTCGTACCGTTTCTATCCAGGTCACAAACAAAAAAAGTTAGGCCTACATTTAAATATTTTAAACTATCTTTTTTTAAAGAATGAACAATAATAGCGAAGTAAAAATGAAATAGGATCAAAACAAACTTACTAAAATACTTAACCTACCTCCAGTTCAACACTCCGTACTTCCAAAAGGTGAACCATTGCAGTTCCATAAACAATAAGAATAAACTGTGCTAATGAACCACAAAATTCTTCACATTCCGAGCCTCTTTGTATGGTTGTTCAATGTTGCTTGACCTTTTTTTTCGCTACTCTCTAAGCTATAAACATTATTAATATATGATGCATCAATGATTTTTCACAAGATGCAATAAAAAATTACATCTATAAACCTAATAAAATTATTTTCAATAATTCAGCGTTGTATAAATTGTACTAACTTACTTAAGTTTCTAAATTTTTAAGTAAGATGTATGTTTAGAGTTTATTCTTGCCACAGAGACCACCATGACCTAATTCTTGGGTCAACAGTGGTTTTCATTTTTACCGCCACACCAGGTACTTGTTCCAAATACAACACTTTGTTAGATGGAGGACTGAAAATCTTATTGGTTGATTAACTATATTTTAACAAAATAACTTTATTAATAAATGCGAGTCATTCATCATAACACCAATTTCGCTCAAATTGTTAGTTAGGCAAATAATATATGAATAATTTAGAGAAGTAAGTCTTGTTTGAGAACTTGATTTTATTAACAACCAACTTACCAAGACCAAGGGCAAGGGAACAAAAATATGTTTTATTTTTTAAATAAATGCACACAAAAATGGAACCAATGTCACACTCAGGGAATGGTCAATTCTAGGTCAGTTGCTTAAATGACTGAAGTATTTGCATTTTTTTTTAAAAATATTTACCACACAAAAAAATTGTTTAGGCATATGTGTGTGTGTCGTCATTTTAGTTTCTATTGTCAGATAATTAATTGCCTGTACAAACAAATTTTAGTGAAATTGTTCACAGTCAATGCAGTTACGAAATCTTAGATGTAGGCTAGCATATCCATATTTTATTGTTGTTGTTGTTTTTTTTTTTTTATTTGGGCGGATTAATGACTTAAACAGGGTGAATTCTGACAAATAAGTTCCCACTAGTGTATATAAGTTTATAAATTAATATTGTAGGAGTAAACATCGACTGAAACAATTCTGAACTCTGTGATATTACAACTATTACTTAGATCCANGGTACATTCGTCTGTCAGGGGGGGGGGTGGGACAAAAATCAGATAAATTAGTGTCACGTCATTTATGGATGGTCTCTTGGTTTTAATTTATATTGACCATTTGACGTTCACTTTAATAGGTCCACAAGATGCTATAACTGTAGCGGGATACTTGTAAAACAATGGATATTCCATTTAATATACCTTGAAAAGTTTACAAATCAAAATTATTGCAAATTAAGGTAATGAATAGAATATTGCTTTAACAGTTACATGCATTTAAAATAAAATATATGTGTAATATTGAAGAAGAAAAAAAAATTTACTTGTATAATTGTTATGATTAATTCGCGAAATTACTGCAAAAACATAATAATCATATATTAATATTATAAATAGACAAATTAGTTGATATAAAAAGGAAAAGTCAAAATTTTTCAGTTTGTCAAATTCTTTTTACTTTCTGTAAAAAAAAACAATACATGTACAAATGACCAAAAAAGTTTTACAAAAGATAAAATTATGAATTTATCTTGGAAATAGCGTGTATCTCGGCTGTAAGATTAACCCCGTACAAGAATGCGGTAAATATTGCAGAAAAATCCGGGACTTGTCCCCCCCCCCCTTCCCCCTTTTCCCATTTTGGTGACGCTCAACCATTCTATTTTAGCTCACTCGGGAGGTTTCCCTAATGATAATTTATCTTGGAAAAAGCGTGTAACTCGGGTGTAAGATTAACCCCGTACAAAAATGCGGTAAATATTGCAGAAAAATCCGGGGCTTGTCCCCCCCCCCCCCTTCCCCCTTTTCCCATTTTGGTGACGCTCAACCATTCTATTTTAGCTCACTCGGGAGGTTTCCCTAATGATTTTAAAAACAAGATCAATTCCACACCGGAACAATTATCAACATATACTACATTAGGCCTACGTATTACGAAGGTTCTGCGTAAGAAAGTTAAGTAAGTAATTTAAAATTTAAAAATGACAGCACAGCAACTACTTATTAGTAATATTAATTATTAAATTAAGCACTAGCAGTCGTCAGGCATCACACTGATAGTGATAGTAAGTGATGCTGATGACTGATGAACTTAAGACTTAACTTAAGATTTAAGATAAATTAGTTTAAAGAAATAAAAGTTAAGGCAAGTTAAGGTGAGTGAATCTTACCTACTTACCTAGTAAGTTTAATTTTAATTAGGTAGGCACTCTTGACTCTTACTGAACAACTTATCATACTCATAAGTCATATTCATAATAATATAATTTATAATCAAAGTTATTTAGTTAATGACTTACTGTTACTTAGACTTAGTCTTTAGTTAAGTTTTAGTAAGACTTAGGCTTAATTAGGCGTAGGTCTTACTCACTTAATAATCGTATCAGTATCAGACCTTACTCTTACTCTTATTTAGTAGTCTGATTAGTTAATCAAATATATATAAAATATAATTATAATAATATTATAATATTAATAATATAATAACTATGAATTGAATATGAATTATGGTGCTAAAATTATCAACTAGACTAGGGCTTAATCAGGTGCAGTTTTTTTTAAAACCAGTTCCGGGTATTTTGAGAAAATACCTAGTGGGTTTAGTGTTCAAAGTTACTGTTACAAAAAAATGGTTAACTTCTCATTTTCTGTACTATAACTATAATACAAAATCTGCTGCCCTATGTCAACTCATAGTGAGAGTGCATTGCCATCATCAAACGTTATGTCAAGAAATAACCCACTGATCTGATACTGATAGCAACAGGCATTTGCTGGAATCCGGAATAGTATAGAGATGATGCTGTGCAAAAACTTGCCAACAGAGAAGATGCTGTTGTTCATTTTATAACAAAGACTCACGAAACAACATTCGCAATACAATGAAAATAGCAATACCTTCCTATACCAAGCTATGGAAAAGACTCCCTGGTGCACATGCCCCAATTGAAGGGATTGCTCATGACCCAGTTCTGTGTGGTGTGCACCCTCTGAACAAAGATGTGAAAAGACAGTGACATTTTAAAAAAACCTATTTAACAGAGTTCAGACCTTACGCAAGAAGCTCATTGTGTGACAAAGGAACAGAAACAATGACAACACCAAATAATAGTAGCCTCTCCTTAGGAAAAAAAAATCAACATATTTACCAGTGTTCAGACGTCACGCTTGGACACGGGGGACTGCATTCAAGCCTTGTGAAATAAATAATAGTGGAACAAGATATGTTTAACTTCATCATCATGTCCCTTAGTCCTTGGACCTTTTGAGCGCCACAGATGACATGAAAACTATCCTTCTCCATTCCTCTCTGTTTTCCGCACTTTGCACAGTGTCACCTAGTTCAAGTCCCGTCCACTCTTTCATGTTATCTTCCCATCTTTTTCTCTGTCTTCCTCTTCTTCTCCCTCCTCTTGTTGTGCCCTGCATGATTTCTTTGGCTCGAGCCCTTGTTTTCTTGTGAAACCAGGGCAGTGCGAAAGAGGGCAGTCGCCCCAGTGCCGAAACCATCATAATCCATACCATATTCATTGATGAAACAGGTGCCATTTCCAAGCTTGCCCCAGTGCAGCTTTTACTTTGCATGGTTCTGTTATTAACCGTCATGAGCCTGGCTGTTAAAATTGTTTTATCATTGCATTTCCCCATGACACCTTTCTGAAGGAACATGTCAATAAGATAACTGTTTTCTTTTACTTCCAGCTGACCTACTGAGGCATACACTCCTACTTCAGTGATTTCTCTAAGTTTGGGAGGGACCAGTTTTAGATTCTGAGTCTCTACCCTATTCCAAACTTCCAAACACTGCTAAATTATATTTTTTATCTAACACTTTAACACTTCACAAAATGTCTTTCTTTAAACATTTATGTCAGCTGTGAAGAAAACAAAAATTACACTTATTTATGACAGCATACAGATGACTAGCCAGGCTTTAACACTCAATCTGTTCTGTTTGAGTGATGTTACAAATAATCACAAATAAATATTGTTGAGTTTTTTGACAAATTCAAAAGTAAACACTGAAGACTATAAATGCTTTTCAATAGTTTTATTCATGTCCAATGGAAATTTAAAAAAAAAAAAATCTGGTGGGGACTTGCCTAGTCCAATGATGATATGCCACTGATTTAAAACTTTTTAAATATTTCAAATAAAATTTTGCATTTTATTTTAGTAACTTTATTCAAGACCATGTACCAACGATAAGTCTAAATAAGTCTCATAAGCTGATTCAAGGCATTAAATCATTAAAATAAAAAAACAATCATAGACTGGTTAAAAAAATTATAGATGGCAACACTATTTGAACCTCTTGTGAAAAGAAATCAGGCAATGTCAATTTAAAAAATACAGGCCTGTTGATAGCATATTGAGTTGTCTGCTTTACTTTTTAAAATGTCACAAAATAGCAGCTGTTCAAAATTTTATTATGTCGACTTCCATCCATTATGAAATTTTGGTCTTCACATATTGTTAATCATTGTTATGCTTCACAGATAAGATATGCAATTTAAACTATCTTTTAGCCAGCAAACCACTTTAGGACAAATACAATTTTTCTACAGCTTTCTTTTGTTTCGGTTTGATGTGTGGAAACTCTGAAGATTCTCCATTTCTCTATGAAGTATAAATATAAGCTAAAAATTAACACATGTTTATCTATTTATCCTTTGTCCAGATTAGGAATAAAGAAACTTAAGAAAGCATGCTACTTCAAGAGTTTTTAAAACTATTGAATGATATACTGACACACAGGTAGCATTTAGCAATAATTATGTTAAATATTCTTTTTCAAAAATCATATATATATCATTTAAACTTTTAGTCTCCAAGAAGCTTTTTTTTAAATTTTATTTTGGAAATGCAATTTATAATTTAAATTCAATTTTAACCATCCTATTTCACACATTTAAATATTTATTTAATGTTAAAAATTAAATAAAGTAAAATTCTAGATTTCTTAACTTTCAACGTAAAAGCTACACTTATAATTTATTCAGTTCTATTTCCATATCTTTTCACTACAGATCAGAAGATGTACCAAAATATGTGAATATTTTAGAGAGCTTGTCAAAAGAGCTACATCATGCTGAAAATGTAAAAGAATTCAACGATACTGGGCAAGATTTTGTATTTACCTTCAGTAAACTAGCATTTGAAGCATATTGTCATGCTTTGACATCAGCTAAGCTAGCCAGAGCCTTAGATAAGGTTAGTCAGACAGCTTTCCATTTTATCAATATGCTGAAGTGCTTTATTACAAGGAAGTTCATGTTTTAAACTATATAAATTTTCTTATATAAAAATTTATTACAATACGTTTGTGTAAAGTATTTAAGTATCTTTCACTATAGTTTTTTTTTTATTGATAATTAACATTTTAACTAAATGATAAATCCAGGTATCTATCTAATCGCAAATTTGGTTATTAAAATAGTTGTACTATTCTGTATTTTTTTAGGTTAAAAAAATGTTAAAGTGGAAATTGTATTATTGTATGGGAAAAAAATACATGTTTTTTTGTGCTTATAGGCTCTTAGATTGCTTCCCAGTCCTTATATTACTTGTGTTAATGAGGAACTTGAAAGAGTTCTTCAACATGTCCTCACAGAAAACAAGCTTGTGGAAATTCAACTATGTAAGTAGACTGATGTTTAAAAATAATTAAAAAATATAATTTAGAAGTGGTTTCAGAATATATTTTTATTTAAAAAAGATATCACTTTAAATTAAATTATTTGATTCTTTAACCATTTGTATACAAATGATTGTTTTAATTTTTGTTTTAAAAGAGTTACATTATTTACTTTGCAACTAGCATTGTACCTTTAAGAAGTAGTTATTCTTATACATTTAGTGTGAAAATGTGTTTTGTAAAATCAGCATACTATTTATTGTTTCTATTATGGCAAGTGTCGTCACTGCTGGAGCAAAATCCATTAGCAAAAATGAAAGCAAAGAAACACTTTGTTGCCATCACAAAGATATTAAGGAACTTGTTGTGTTCATATATTAATGGAGAAATAACCCATGATGGAGAAATGCCTGAGCAAAGCCATTATATTTGCAAGGTAAAATATTAATTCATTAATTTGATTGATTAAATAAATGTAGCCCTATTATAGAGATAATAAATGACTTAAAATTATTTTTTCTTTGAACAACTAAAATGTTATAACTTTTCACATTTATAGTTATCTATACAAGTGATACAGCTGTTTCCACAAGACATCCAACAATTGTTCACCGCCAGTGTGCCACAGCCACAGCCCTTGTGTCATCAGTGGGAAGAGATAGTGTTAAAATTGATACAGCTTCTATTACAGGTCACCACTTTACTTTATTTGAGCCTTAAATTTAATGTCTTTAAAAATCAGTTGAGAAAGTTAAAGATTCCTTAGCTGTGAGTTTGATTAAGATGGTTTTTTTTATTCCCATTTAGTCTACAAACCGGGATCTACTACTATTAATAGGAACCTCTCTGGCAATGGCATTGAATTTAACACAATCTCTGGATTCAATTCAGAATGTGTATAAGGACTTGATAGCTGTACTTTTGAAAGGTAATTGACAGATTTAAAAAATGTTATTAAACCTGTTTGCATCCCTTTCTGACCTACAAATAAGTAGTATAAAAAGTCCACCAAAGCCACTGCAAGGGTAGGTAAACTTATTAAAGTGATGGCATGTGTTTTTTTTTTTTAATGCTCTTGTTTATTGAAATGTGTCTTTTAGTTTTATTTTGTGTATCTATCACAATATTTATAAAATGTTAAAGTTTCATTTTTTCATAAAATTAATCAAAATTAATTAATTTAGCAAAATATATACTATAAGGAATCAGATATATATTCCCAGTCCACTATATCATAGACTGAAAAATGGTAACAGGTTTTGAATGTCAAAGATGTTTTATTTCAATAATGCATTTTTAATTTAATATTTCCTTTCAGAGAAAATCTCCATTAAAATGAAAGAATTAGAGATGAGCTTCGACGGCAGTGTTGGAAATGATTCAGCACTTCATGTGGTTGCCGTCATTAAAGGCTTGCTTGTCAGCTGTGACAAGGAAGCCCTGTGCTCTGGGAACTTCCCTCTGTTGCTAGAAGTTTTCCCAAGAATTTTACACCTCTGTCAAGGTCCTGCAGAACATCATTATCTAGCTTTCCAGATATTTGCACTGTGGTATCAAAAGTTGACACAAATGAGCACAACTAAATGGAATGCAGTGAAATCACAATATCTCTCTCGGTGGTCCCTTAAGACCCAAGACTTTTGTTCTAGTCCTCTCAATAGCATTAATTTTATTTTACTTGATGGTGAATGTAGCAGCAATATTGTCAATGAAGGAGCTCTCATGTCCAAAAACTGCCCAGTTCTTCATTCAACACTTTCCTGCATTTGGCTGAACTGGGATAGTCCAGTGGAAGGTGTCTCTGAGTTGGTCATTGAAGTTTTCTCCCACCTGCTCAGTTTGTGGCACCAGTCTATGAAGGATGGAACGAGCGACAATAAAGACATGTGTCAACTGCTGGTCAGTGGCTTGCTCACCGTTGGTTGGCAGTCAAGGAGTAGATATAGGCCCTTAAGCTTGCTTATATCATATGTTGATGGCACAAAGGTATTTCTTGTTAGAATTGAAGACTCATTTAAACTCAAACTGACATAAATATTTTTCAGTACATTTTTTAAAGATTTTAATTGAATGATATTTATATTATACTTTAAGCCAAATTAAATACTCTCTTCATTAAAGACATTCTGTTAAAATTTTGAATGGAAGAAATTGTTTGAGACCCATGGCTAGTTTCTTCTCAATGGTTCTTTGATAAGTAGCTGCACTATTGATTTCAGCTAATCCAAGACCATCCCCAACTACAGAAGGACTTACTGGACTGCATGAAAACCAATCACATGGCTGCAACAGCCACTGACGTGTACAGAGCTTTTCTCCAACAAATTCTGTGAGTGTTAGTCTTTTTTAGTTTAAATTCGGACTAAGACACTGTTGATTGCACATAATTAAACTGATTACAGATTTACACTCTAACAATTTATAGAGTTATTTTAGGTGGGAAATAATTGAAGATTGAAACATTTCTGTGTAAGTAAATGGTGTGCATACTTTTCCTTATCTAAAGGTAAGCTATTGAAATTCAAATATTTATTTCTTGACAGTTCAGTTGATAAGGAAAATACCACATGTCTGTGGAAAGAGTTGTGGATGCCAACATTACTAACAGGTTTAACATCGTCCGACAGGTAAGCATCAAATTTCAGTTTGATACAGATTTGTTTAAAATGTATGGGATAAAGAGCATTTTATCAGCAACATACTAATATTATTCAGTCCTGATCCCCCAAGTCTGTGCATCTGTTGCAATGCCAAGTCTGTGCATCTGTTGCAATGCCAAGTCTGTGCATTGTTGGATTCCCCCAAGTCTGTGCATCTGTTGCAATGCCAAGTCTGTGCATCTGTTGCAATGCCAAGTCTGTGCATCTGTTGCAATGCCAAGTCTGTGCATCTGTTGCAATGCCAAGTCTGTGCATCTGTTGCAATGCCAAGTCTGTGCATCTGTTGTATCGGTGGCGCTGTCTTCGGGGTTTTCTGTGTGCTGAAATTATATCAGAAGAAAATTAATGTATTTTACAGCATTAAATATATATTGTATTGAACATTATGTTCTTTTCACAATAATTAACTAGCTCTAATTTAGATTTTGAAATTAAGGTTATTAAAATTTATTTTGTACTTCATTTTTAGTCTACAGCGACAAAAAATGTGTACTTATTGGTTGCCACTGACTCTTGAATTGATAGCGAATAGTCCTGCTGTACTCCTTGATGCACTGGAACCATCATCTGTGTACAGACAACATAACCACAAGAACAGTCTGTTTGGATGGGTGACTGTTTACCGTGCTGTAAGAGCTTTGATTCAAGTGAGTAGTTTGGATGGGGGACTGTTTACAGTGCTGTTAAGGCTTTGATTCAAGTGAGTTGGATTAACCTGCAATAAGTTAATTAACCATACAAATTCAGAATTTTTTTACTTTAGACACTAAAAAAACTCAATGTAATTTAGTTTGCTTTTCAATAAATTTAAATGTTGATAATGTCTCCCTTGTTTTGGTACAGTATTATAAAAAAAGTTTATTGTTGTTGTGATAGGTCCCATGGCCACCAGCTCAGTCTTCTGTAGAGTTGTTACGAGAAGCCCTGTGGTGTACAGATGAGGCTACAAGGTCTGAGGCATTCCTCATGTTGTGTTCCACTATGAAAAAATCAGGTACACATTTTGACAGTTTAATTTAGCAACTTTTAATTCAGTGCAATCTTATTTTGGCTAGAGATAAAGATTCATTAGAATATTAAATTGAATGAGTTCTTTCTGGTTATGTTATTAGATTTGGCATTATTGTTTTAATTATTAAGGAAAACTATATAAACGTTAACGCCTTTTGAGATTTTTCTGTCGCTGATTTTGAAAAAAAACACTAAAAGTAGTCACATTTTCAGAGATCGGCCCCCATCCCAGATAAAAGTATTAAAACATATCCACAACAGACTATAAACACATGTGCTGTGGTAAATTACGTTTCGTAAATATTTTTTTTAATTGAAGTATTATGTTTTTAATAACTGGCCATGTCATCTCTAAGAACCAATCTCAGAACTGGAAGCAAGTCTTTTACAAGAGTTTATTCCAGCCAATCTCAAAACTGACTCGGCAGTTTTCCGTCAGTGCTTGACTTCTGGTCTTAGGAAATTGTTGGTGAGAATTAGAGACAGCTGTTTGTCTGCAATCAAGAGGAAAAAAATGGATCAAGACTTTCTTCGTGAGGATATTTCAATTTGTCTTTCGTATACAGAATAATAAAGACCTAACATTTTGTAACCTTCTGTTGGGAAAACAAGATATAGAGCCCTAGATGTACATGTGGGGTGGGGTGGAAAGGGGGTTACACACGGCACTCCATACACATTTTATGCAACATCCCCTTGTTGCACCCTGTATATTTTCATATAATCCAATACATATATATTATATTATACATTAATAATAAGCTAACATCACATGAGCACGGCCAAATGTATAAGAAATTCAACCAAAGACTGTTCTACCTCAAAAAACTGTACAATTTCGGCGTAATCAAACAAGTCGTTAACTTATTCTATAGTGCAACAATTGGATGCCTACTTAATTTCAATATTACCTGCTGTTGTGGGAATTCATCGTCTGATATTAAACACCGAATAAACAGACTAATCAAGAAAGCTAGGATCATAACACAAATAACACGAATAGCCGCTACTCGGACCCGGGTCCCTTTAGACTAAATCCCATTCGGATGTCATTTGTGGTAGTTTATTTTAGTTAAACTGAAGAAGTAAGTTTACAAACATGTAGTCAATTCAGTTATCTTTCATTTGATACCTCATTTTTTTCTTACAAACCCAACAATATTTTAAATAGTTTTTTAATCCCAACCTCTCACTTCTGATACCCAGTTGCGAATAGCCACTTCGTTCACTGAGTGGCTTTTTTTTTCACTTGTGAATTAATTTAATATAGATGTCTCGTGTTCAAATGGTTTTATTATGTGCTGAAAATGTACAATGCAATAAAAAAACAGTTCTATTTGTTTGGATCAATAAAAGAATCTTATCTAATCTTATCTATATGCACTGCTAAGGAAAGTCTAAATTATAACTATGACAGCCATGGGTTAAGATTCAATGACTTTCATAAATCTTGCATACATGTGCTTATGTTGAGAGTACTGCCCCCATTCTTTTAACCAAAGCACTGCAAATGTGTCCCATTACTAGGCAACGAATACAACATTTTAGTGATGATTTTTATTATTCGTTATTAACAGTTGTAGATGACAAATTTACAATATTTTATCCAAACTTTTTCTATTATTTGCCACTCAAAATAAATTCAAGCTACTTTTAGGCAATACAATAGCTGAGTACAATGAATATTCTCTTCTTGAGACACTTAACTATACAGTTGTAAAGCTGGAAGTCAGTTATAGACAAAAATTAAATTGACCGATTAAATAATAGAAAGATTAAATTTGGTTAAAGTTCTCTGATGGTATTAATGAAGTTATTTATTGATTTGTGTGCAAATTAATGAAATCTTTTGATAACCATGACTTCACAGAACGGGGTGTTAACTTTGTGGACCAGTTACATCAAGTCCTGATGTTGAGTTTAGCACCAGGCTCATGCTATCAGCGGAGACAGACAGGTTTTGATCTGCTGGCAGCACTGCTAGAAACTCTGGTGTTTGACAAGCAAGACACTTCCAAGAAAGGGAAGGCTCCAGGTAAATGGGGGGTGTGAAAATAACTATTCGCTGAGGCAATAAATTATGTGACAAATTGAGGGGAGGGAGGGGGAGGCTTTGCTTTTTTTGTAGGTCTTTCAAAATGTAAAACATGCTGGTTCATAACCTCATAACTGTCCTGGGTCCTGAAGATCTTTATAACTATCAACTAGAAAGTAAAGTTGTGCTATTCCAAATAGCCGTCTGTAATTTCCCTTGTTTTCCCAATGATTTTGACAGATTAAAATAAAATTGATAATAAAATACAAAGCTATATTGGGTTAAGACATACATTTTGTATGGATACCAACCATTGCAATCATGCCTCAAACAGAATTGTGACCTGTTAGTAGATCCACCATTTGGAGCCTACAGATATGTCTCCAACATTAAAACTAATATTTAAAAAAAAAGTAAAAGTACAAATGTTAGCAGACTATTTATCTATTTGTAAATTTCATAACGTGCTTTCAGAATCCTCTGATACGCTGCTACATTTTGCTCAAACAAGATACATGTGGAATTTCTTTAGTGATGATAACCTGCATGTAATTTTGATATGTTTACAAGATGGGGCTGAGGAGGTAATGTTAATATTCTTTTCTTCTTTTAACTTTGAATAAAAAATGCTCATTCAGATTCTTATAACTTTTATCTTGAAGAATTAACAATAATTGTGTGAGAACAGCATTAGGTCATTGAAGATCTTGCCGTACTCCTTTAAAACCACAGCTTGGTTTAATCCTCTAGTTATGTACAAAAATGATTTCATTGTTTTCTCCCTTTAAATGTCAGGTCTTCTCCCTTTTTAATTGAAAAATGAAAAGACTTTATTGCATTTTTTTTTATCAGATTCAGGCTCAGTGTTGCAGTCTCTTAATGAAATATTTCCAATGGCCAACAGAGAACTCAAGTGAGAGTTTTAAAATTCTAAAAGTAATTAAAGAGACCAAGGCTGATATGTTAGCTTCAAGTCTAGCCACTGAATCTGCCATACTTCACATATTGAATCATGGATTTACACTTACCTCAAACCCAAGAGCCTATGAGAACAACAGTGGATTGCTTATCATTTCTTTGATTCTTAGAAAGTGAGACATTGACTTCATCTGTTTATCTTTAATATCATATCTAACAACCATATTCTACTATTGTCATTGTAATTCCAGGAAATCTGTCAGATTTTACAATGTAACAAGTAACAGGAAGAAGAAAGGAAACATTTATTTGTGTTGCTTGAATACAAAGCTTTAGGTTATTAGATTTTACCAGCTATCATTTTTACACAACATTTCCAGGTATGTCTTGGACAAGAACATGGTTTTCTGCTTAAGTGAACCTGAAATATTGGAGATGAAAGACTGCCCAGAAACAAAACAAATCAGGATTGGCAGCTCAGGGGCTTTAGAACCTGGTCAAGCAGCCACAGCATTTATGGACTTGTTGGTTGGTAAAGTCAAAACATCTTTGAATGCTGTGATGAACAATTTTTCTGCCGAGTTCAAGGTCCATTCAATGCATGGTATGTAAAATATAAATATAAATTTCCGCTGATAATTGTCTGTTCATTAACATTCTTTTAGAACAATAATTAAAACTGGGAAGGAAAATTGCTATTTTTTAAAAATAAAACAAATTATTAAAATATATAAAAGTTCATTTTGAAACAAATAATGATGCTATTTACTATTTCTATAATTTTCTCACACGAAAGTCAAATGAAAACCAGTAACAATATAAAATGTAATATACCAATGGCTTCTTAAAAATTAAATTATCAACAATAAAGTTTATTTAATAGCAACCAAATGGAATCTTTAAAAAAAATAATTATTTTTATGTTCACTAAGTTGGCTCCCATCACAGTTTTTTTTATTTCATTTTAGCCACTGTGCACCAGTTTTGTTCACTGTCAATTTTAAAATGTTATCTTAAAAAATTAAATCTGAATGTTTGTTAATTAATTGCCCCCAAATGTCAGGTTTAACAAAGTGCATCACTCAAAGTTTGGTGAAGATCTCCAATTTTTGGAGACAAGAAATAAGGACATACCCTGATACTTGGATCAACCGGCTGGAGGAAATTGTTGATGTTAACCAAACCATAATCAGCCTGGCCCTGGATGTGTTAGCAGGGGGCAAAGCTATTGGTGAGTTGATATTGATATTAATCAATAATAATTTACACCATCCTTTGTACAAAGTGCAGTAAATAATATGTAGGAGAGACAGGTCATCACCTTCGAGACCGGGCTAGTGAATACCTGTATAACACAATTAATCTAAGTACTAAGTATAGTAAGGACACTGCCCCATGTTTTTTTTGTTGTTTTTTTTTAAAGATTTCATTTTCAGCATTGGCTGATTTTAAATGTTAATGTCACTTGATTGCAGTTTATTTTAAATGGAATTGTAAGGCAAACAGTGCTACCATTTCAACAATCAGCTCTTCAATGTATAAAAAAAAATTCAAATTAAATTCTACAGCATGTTGTAGGAGTTTAAAAAGGAATTGTTTAATATTTTATTTATATGTTTCGATTCAGGTTAGCTTTCTAAAGTTAAGTTTTTGTGTTTTTTTTAATAAAGATGATTGTCTGTCTTTTGCTGATGTGGGTGTTGCTTTGACAAAGTTGATTTCTGACAGCATTGAACAGGAAGAGGAGATGACATCTCTCACCCCTGACTTTCAGTTTCTTTTGTCTTGGTGTTGGATAAACCTAAAGGTTGGTGACAGACCTAAAATTTAGTTTAGTTCTTGAAGTTTTAACAATTTGGGTTGCATCTTTAAAAATTGGGGAAATATCTGTATCTGATTCTATTTCAGGAGAGCTGTTCATGTTTAGGAGAAGTTACTGGCATAGTAGTGTCAAACAGTGAACAACAGAAATTTCCATTACAACTGCTGTGCAATATTGGTCAGACTTTAGTCAAAGTTTTAACAACCTGTCGACACAGGGTTAGTAATTAAATTTCTCTATGAGACTCTTCTTTGATGGATTTCCGGATGTTTGATAATTTAAAAAAAATTATCTTAAAAGTTGAATAATTTTTGTTTAAGCATCATGAGGTTTTATTTAAAAAATTGCTTTCCCATTGTGTTAAAAAAAAAGTTAAATTTATGGAAATGAAACTCTTCATTTGAAAACAATATTTTAACTTATTTTTACCATATACAGGGTGCCATTGAGGGATGTAGAAGTGGATTCTATCTGTTCTGTTCTTCACTTCTCTCTAACAATGAGAAGAGGCTCAATGATATTCCCAGAGCTATTTTAAGAAAGGTAAGCACTACCTAACAATTACATATTTCATTGTTATGCAAAACTCATCAATCAAAATGTTATTTAAACATATTATGTCGAGAAATCTCCAACCAGACCAATGAGAATATTTACTTTTGAAATCAACTGACTAATTTGATTTTTATATATTTTTTAAAAATTTACTTTTTTATTTATCCAAAACTACAACTTGAAAGTTCATAGGAGATTGAATTCTTTATCTTCTCTTTTCAGATTTTGGCAAGTTTGCTGGAGAACTCAATGTCATCCTCTGTGACAAGGCGGTCAGCAGGTCTGCCAATCATCATCCAGACAGTTGTGCAAGCAGCTCGTAAATGTGGAGATGTGAGTTTATTGTGTTGTAAACATTTTCATTGCTTGGACTTCTTTATGTCATATCACACTAAAGGCAGTCGAGCAAACTATTCTTGTGGGGGTTAAATACTGAGTAAAAAACAATAACCACCTTGTAGTGGTATAGAAGTGAGATGTCCAAGGTTACCCTGACATACCAAAAAATGAAAAAGATATGTGCTAATTGAAGGCAAAATTTTGTTTATATAGTTTTATTTGATCCTTTTTTTTTTTTTTAATTATTTTATTTAACTGACAAGGTTGTATCTTTTTATGGTTGATATTAAAAGCAATGTCGTATTCCTAGCATATTGTTGAAATGCCTAAGTTATTTTTGTTAATCTCCCAGACAGGTCTTCTGTTGTCCACAGTAGACTATCTGTACACCATTGCCAGCAAACAATTTCCCAACGATTGGAGCCAGCAACATGACTTGAGCCAAAGTCATGCTTTAAATATTCTCAAGGTAACAGTTCAATTTATTGACCCAAATTTACTCCTTAAATGCCATTATGGTTTCTCATTTCCAGGGGTTAATGCTAACCCGGGGAAAATGGGAATGAAGTTTTCCTCATCCCAGGATTTAATTAAAGATATGTTATAAACTGAATTAAACTATAAAAAAATGAATTTTATGGTTGTTTAATTGCTATTGTCTGTTAATGAATTAAAAACAACGTTAAGGGTAGTTGAGAGGTTGTTCACTTGCTTCTAGTTGCTTCATTTTCCACAGTTTATCCCTAGTAATGGATAACTAGCTAATAATATGCTTGTTTAGCAGAAGTTGGATAGAAAGAAACCTCAACACTTTATGAGGTTTGGTTTTATTTACATGTCCCTAATTCTAGTTTTGAATCTGTCATTAAATATTTTCAAGTACATTTGGCTAACAACTAGTAACAAGGCGTTTGTTTCGAATAAAAAACAATTAGGAATGTTTATAAGTATATCTATTTATTTATATGTCTTACTACGTTGACTTTGAAAATAAATTTTTAAAAACACTATGTAATATAAATTTAGTTTGACACATGAACATCTTGGGATAATCAAGTTACTAAAGCACAGGTTTCCAGCTCATGTCAGGTGTCCTCAAATGTGGGTGCAAAAGGGTTATTCATAAATGAAAAGTCTAATCAAGGGTTTTGGGAGGAAAAATGGTTGGGAACCGTTGGACTTAGAGAAGTATTGATTTTTAATTATCTTTTAATTGGTTACTTAAATTTTGAGTTACATGTTTAAAAATGACATAAAATATGTTGTGAATTACATTATAATGGAAAATTAAGTTTTAAAATATTTTCTTTTCCTAGAATTTACCCTTTATAAAAATCCGTCTTTTCCAATATATCGGGGTAAGGTAACTTTGCTTCTATGAATGTGGTCGTGACTTAAAATGCTTGAGAATCTGTGTAATTCAGTGCAGTTAGTTAACTAGATTATTTGGCCTTAGTTCATAACGAAAATTTTTAACAATCTGTCACTTGCTGAAAGGTAAAAAAAAAAAAACTTTTATTAAGTGTGGACCAGGATTTCTTGGGATGGGAAAATTTTCCGGGAGGTCTTGTATTTACTAAAATGAATGGGGGATCCCTGGAGAGAAACCCTAGATGTCATTCATTTATCATTTGGAATTAATCAGCATGACAGACAAAAAAAATGTTTTTAACAGATAATAAGTGAACACTAAGCAAAACTAAATGATTACTAGAGGGGACTTTTAAACTAATCAAATGTTCAGAACTTATTTATTATGAAATAAACTGTTTTGATATTTTGAAATGATGCAAAGAACAAAAAAAATCAACATTCACTAAATTTTAATGTAAAATTATTTACAATTCCTTTCCACTTGAGTTATCCCACTTGTTAACTTCTTAAGTTTTGAGACACTGAACTGTTAGTGAATTTACATATAATTGTAAAAAAAAAAAGTAACTCAAATTTTAATTTAGCGATCGATTGTCAGATGATTCTAATTGATTCAGGTGATTTTCTGTGATGCCAGTTTGGCCCCAGCGTTAATGCCCTTACTGTCAAAGATGACGATTCTTGTTGTGGAAGGATTTGAGTCACCATCTTGGGCCATAAGAAATGCAGCTACACAACTCATTAGTAAGCACATCAAAGTAAAAAAGTCCACAATAGTTTCCAAACTTTACTTGAAAATATATAACTATAAAAACTTCACATCTGAATTTCTCGACTATAAAAGCAATAAAAATGACCTGTCAATAGTTACTTTTGTTCTGACCAGAGATTTTCAGGGGTTAGCATTTCAAGGAACTGACACATATTTTTCATAAATTAATGTCACAAGGCTTAATCTCTTAATTTAAAAGTTACAATACTTACAATGTAGGGGTGTATTGATAATATTTTCTCTAAGAAACAACTTGTTCCAATGCCTATTTCTCGATCTGTCATTGCGTAATCTTTACTTTTTAAATTGTAACTTTGCATGCTATATTTCCAAGAGTTTTTGTTCCAGGTACTCTAGTGACCAGAATCTTTGGTCAGAGAAACCAGCTTGAGAGTGGTAGCTCTATGACCTTAGAGGAATTCAGCTCCTTGTATCCAGAGCTGATCCAATTTGTGCTTGACAAGTTACAATCGCACAGGAAATCCAACATAGCGGTCAGACCCTCTCTGTATATTATATTAACATTGATGTCAGGCATCGGCATGTCTCCGTCCTATCAACACACCTCCAGGCAAGTTGGATTGTTGCTTTTTTAACTTTAAAAAAAAATTATATTCATCCTGTACCAGTATGTACAACTTGTTCACTGGCTGATTTTAAATATCAGTGCTGGTTGATTCCAGTGTATTTAAAATGTAATTCTCAGTCCTGTATTAAATCAAACCATCTTTTAACAGGAACATTAATTCAGATCAGAAAACTATTGCACACCTTGAGCAGTCTTCTATAGTGAGCTGCGTAAAGAAAGCAAAATATCTCCTAGAATATATTGACCAGCCTAAGCATCAGCTAGCCTAGAGGAGAACTGGAAACTCCAAGACTTTGATTTAAAAATCAGAAGGGGCAGTAAGAGATCCTTAACAAAGACATTAAAGCTCACACTCTGGCAAATAACACAAGCAGACGAATGACTGCTTCCCCAAATGCTATAGTCTTTAAGTCCAGAATCAGGCTTCATAGCCACCTCCAGAGATGGAAAGGAATTCACAGCTAATATTGGTAGCCTAAAGTTAAAGCTATCAAATTTGGTAACATTATCTTGGGACAAAGATATCATGAAATTCAGTTCCAATTTTCATGTTTTTTAGTTATTCAATAGTTCATTGCATTTATCACATCATTAATAACTTTTGTTTCCTTGTCTAGTTTAAGGGAACCTTTGCAACATGCTGTAGTTTCCTTCCTGTCCAACCCTGTATATTCACTGCGCAAGTTGTCAGCCAGAGCTCACACATCATTGATTCCATCAGACAGGGCAGATGAATCATTCCAACAAATTTTACGCAAAATACAACTGCGGGGCTCAACCAAAAATGAACTTCATGGATGGCTGATCTGTGCTTTAAATCTTTTATCTTCTGGTTATCTCAGGTATTCATTATTAAACTTACTTACTATTCAAAAATAATTGGTTTGTTAAATCTTAATGTATGTTTTTTTATTGTTTGCGTTTTTTAAAATTAAAAAACCCATTTACCAGAGCTTGCTTGAATTATACAAAAATTGTTTGAGCAAAAAGGAAGTAACTTTTTTCCTGAGTCCCTCTGGGGCCGACTGGCTCATCACACTTAATAAAATATCTTTTCTAGCTCAGAAATGAATTTTATTGTGGCGAAATTTGTCATGGACAACTGTTGGTTGCTAGAGATCTGTCCCTGTCTTCTGGTGCCATCTACTGTAATAGAGATGACATTACTAGCAGTGAAACAGACACCAATTGACCTGCGTCTGCTGGCAAAACTATGGTCTGCTGTCAAGACTTTATTTTCAGTTGTCAGCAGTTCAATGGAAAAGTTTCATGTACGTCTGCTTTAAAGTTACAATTTTTATTGACATTCACTTTACAAGTAGTTCTTTAAAAAAAAAAGTCTTCTTAATGCTCTAAAATATTAAATTTGACAATTTTGTACCATACAGAGTTGATATTTTATTAGTATTGGATTGATTTCATAATTTGTATATGTCTTTGTTTAAATGTGGTGTTTATTCCTTGCTTAAAAACATCATTTCCAGGTAGGGAGTGACCATTGTATGGATGTTTGTATGAAAATGATGACTGCCATCTACCAGAGCTCAGAAGAAGCAAGAACAGTATACCACTCGCAGCTTTGTCAACTATACAGTGAATGTCTTGTCTCACCCCTCAATGGTTTAAGATCCACTGTGTTAGACTTGGTCAAGGAAGAAGGGGACAGTTTTATAAAAGATGAAGAAATACAGGTCTGACATAAGAAATACAGGTCTGACATAAGAAATACAGGTCTGACATAAGAAATACAGGTCTGACATAAGAAATACAGGTCTGACATAAGAAATACAGGTCTGGCATAAGAAATACAGGTCTGACATAAGAAATACAGGTCTGGCATAAGAAATACAGGTCTGAAATAGGAAATAATGGCCTGACTGATTCTCAAAAAGAACTGTTTTAAAATCTGAAATTCTGTTCGAGCAAGTTTTTTCAGAGGAAAAAATGAATGATCTTGGTCTAAATATTTTGACACAAGCATGTTCTCTTTGTTTAAATACACTATTTACTATATATATCTATGTGAACTTAACTAGAGTTATAGATTCATTGGAACATCATGAAAATATTTATTTAGTTTATACTGAATTACAAAAACATAAAATATGATTTTAAACTATACAACAGGATTTTAATTTTTTTTCATTTTTAGAGCTCTCTGACAAAGTAAATTAAATAGAATGAACTCTCTAGGTAAAGGAAATATGTTTTTTTTAATGTCATGACTCTGAAGGTTAATTTGTTGCACTTTTCCTTAGAAAAATGTGTGGATGATAATTTCCCATGATGACAACAGGACAAATGTTACTAAAGCGGTAGATGTGATGTTATCAGCAACTTTAAATGGGGACCTGCATATTCATGACATCACTTTGACAGTAAAAAAACTGTCACATTGCCAAGGGGACATAAGTTCTAATTTTGTTGTGGAAAGCATAAAATTCCATTTTGCTGATGATATGCAATTCATTGAGAGGTATGAACAGACTTAAAAATTTAGATAATTGTTAGCGGAATATAATATAATTAAGGAATATCTTATGAAAACTTTAGATATGTCATTAAGTGTGAGTCACATGACCTATCTTGTCTACTTTAAACACATGTAAAACATAAACTAATTATTTGTCAAACTTATTCAAATTTAAACATATAACTGCTTTTAAAATGATACAATGTGCATTTCTGAAGCTCTGCCATCTCATTATCAGGAATGTTTTAAAAAAAAAAAAATATTTTTAATTAATATGGTCATCCTTAGCTGCAAATTTCAATAGTAATTGTCAATTCTTCAAAGTCTTTCAATCAAGGTCATAAATAAAAAGTGTCAGAAATTTAGCTTAAAATGTCTCAAACTTGATATTATATTCACTGTGTGAACTAACCCAGAAAAACTGACATTGTATTTACTGTGTGAATTACCCCCAGGGCCTGTGATTTAGAAGAGTGGTGTGCACATCTTGTCATCTTCACTAGTCCATCACACAATGAAGACCTACGCCATCTTGCTGCTCAATGTATCAGTGTTGCTGGAGGAAACATTCTTCAATTCTGTTGCAGACACAAAAATTTACCTGGGGTTGAGCAAGCCGTGACATGGTAAGATTTTCTGTAAAGTCTTAAATTTGATTTGGAGTTTCTTGGAAAACATAAGGAGAATTAGCAAGTAACAATTTTTTTTTAACAATTTTTTTTTCAAAGTTTCCATAGCAATTTAAGGGGAGGTTCAGTGAGAAATCTGCGAAAAAATAAATTTTTGATTGTTTCTGGGTTTTGTTATATTTGTTTTCTAAAGCCATCTTTTTAAAAATAATTTTTTACAAAATTATTAAAAAAATGATGCTAAAAAATATTGTAACCCTATAAATCAGTATAAAGTCATTTTTGAGTAAATATACATTTTTGCATATATTCTTTTAGTGTATGTAGAATTGCCCAAATACCTCCTATATGGTATCAATAGAAATCTGGATTTTTGGGGATTTAGATTAACATAGCTTCCTGCCACTGAAAGTTACCAAATGCTTCAATCCACATTTATTCATATTAAAAAATGGTGATTTCCTGACCTACTTATGGGGTCTCTGAATTTCTTATGCATCAACCTTGAACTGAATAAAGCAAGCATTTTGATTGGTTACAGCTGTGGAAAGTTACCAACAGTCCTATGTTGGTAAGCTTGGTTTCAAACTCCAGTAACACTGTCACTTCACAACTACATGCAGACAGAGCAGTGAAAATCGTTATTAACTCGGTGGGAAAAGTGCTCAGAATTTACATTTTAATTTTATTTAATTCAGTCATGTTTAGCAACGCAAAAGTTTATTTAAATGGTTTTAGTTCCAGTCAAAATAAAAAATAAAATTTGTACTGCTAATATTTATTCATTTTTTTGTTTTTTCAGTTTTCCGACATTTGATTTTTTTTTTAATCACAAAAATGCTTATAAATATTTTAATTCTGAACCAATGTACACCATATTTTCTGCATATTTTTATTCAACATAAATAAAGATGGAATAAAAAACTTTATTATAAGTCTTTTGTTAGATCCAATATTATATTTTATATAAACATCACACAAGAAGCCCAATAAAATTTTATATTTTTTCACCCGCGCGTCTCCTTAAGGACACAAATCGGCATGTGAATTTACCAAGGAGTTTGTGATAGTGGTTACAGGCTTGATTTTTTAGCATGTTAACAAGCTTTGAAGAGATGTTGACAAGTTGTAACAAAGACTGAAAAGAGTTAGAGAAGAAAGCTAGAGGCCGGAAGGCTTGGAGAGAAATTTTTGATGGCCTATGCACCAGTGGGAGTTGAAAAGCAAAGAAGAAGGACGTGAATTGGAAGTCTGAAATTGTTTTAAAACAAGGGAAAACTTCTAGGTGGAAATATTTTTGTTCTTCTCGTGTCCTGAATTTTTTTCTCCTATCTTCATGTGGCTCTGTAATTTTTTTATTTTCTTCATGTGAGTTCATCTTTTTTAGTCTTGTTGACTTTTAGCCTTATTAAAGCCAGTCTTCAGCTACTAGAGGACACAGAGACTGAGGTTAGGAGGACGGTGTCCAGGTTCGTGACTCATCTTAGTTGTCAGGCAAGGCTTCATTACACAACAAGCTACTATGTAAGTCCAACAGTCAATTAAATTTTTTATTAAAATTTTCTGCATGCTACATAAAAAAATTGTGTAATGACTAATAGAGACCGCCCGAAAGTGATTTTCTGATTTCGGCCGAAGCCAAAAATAGGCAGAAAGTTTAAAATGAATTTCGGCCGAAACCGAAAAAAGGCCAAAAGTTAAAAATGAATTTCGACCGAAACCGTAAATGAAATATTTAGTTATTTTGAAATTCGTTCCCGTATACATTCTGCATACATCAAAAATGATGTGGGGAAAGTATAAATATTTACATTCTTTTTATAAAAAATTAGATAATCGTGAATATTAATAAATAAACATCTAATATAGGGGTCTCAAACTCTATATTTCTATATATTTTTGTATGCAACAGTGAGTAGGTAGATGGAAGTGAATCCTTGTTCTTGAGAACCCTTAATGATTTAATTGTTATTTATAAAGGTTGAGCAGATTGTAACAGTAGTAATCGCTTTTTTGTGGATTACTTGATGCGGCCCCCCTCTTATTCAGACACTACCTCCTGCGCCCGCCCCCCCCCCCCTTTGATGATTTGAGTTTGAGACCCTTGATCTAATGAATGCTTTGGATTTTACCATTTTAATATAAAAGTAATTTAAATTGCTTTACAATTTTTATTAAATTAGTATGGTAGGAGAAAATTTGGCAAAAATTGGGGGAGGGGGGGGAATTAATGCAAAATATTATTCTTTTAAACCTGGTCTCTAAAAATTGTGGTTCTAAAAGATCGCTTAATTTGTTTTTAAAGATCATTTAGTTGGTTTTTATTGATCGTTTAGTTTGTTCTTAAAGATCGTTTAGTTTGTTCTTAAAGATCGTTTAGATTGTTCTAAAATATCGCTTAGTTTAATCTTAAATATCGCTTAATTTATTCTTAAAGATCGCTTAGTTTGTTGTTATAGATCGTTTAGTTTGTTCTTAAAGATCGCTTAGTTTGTTGTTAAAGATCGTTTAGTTTGTTGTTAAAGATCGTTTAGTTTGTTCTTAAAGATCGTTTAGTTTGTTGTTAAAGCTCGTTTAGTTTGTTCTTAAAGATCGCTTAGTTTGTTCTTAAAAGTTTGCTTAGTTTATTTTTAAAGATCGTCCAGTTTTTGTTAATGATCGCTTTATTTGTTCTTAAAGATCGCTTATTTTTTGTTAAAGATCGCTTAGTTTGCTGTTAAAGATCGCTTAGTTTTTTCATAAAGATCGCTTAGTTTTTTCATAAAGATCGCTTAGTTTGTTCTTAAAGATAATTGATTTTGTTCCTTAAGATCGATAAGTTATTCTTAAAGATCTTTTAGTTTGTTCCTAAAGAAAATTTAGTTTTCTGTTAAAGATCACTTAGTTTATTCTTATAAATCATTGAGTTTACTATTAAACATTTGTTTTGTCCTTAAAGATCATTTAGTTCGGTCTTAAAAATCGTTTAGTTTGTTCTTTAAGATCATTTAGTTTGTTATTAAAGATCACTTAGATTGTTCTTAAAGATCACTTAGTTTGTTTTAAAGATCGTTTAGTTTGTTCTTAAATGCCGCTTAGTTTGTTCTTAAATGCCGCTTAGTTTGTTCTTAAATATCGTTTATTTCTATCTCAAAATCGCTTAATTTGTTCTTAAATGTCGCTTAGTTTGTTGTTAAATATCGCTTGTTAAATGACCGAAAACCTGAGTAACTTTTGGCCAGATGGCCGAAAGTCTAAGTTAATTTTGGCAGAAACCGAAGAAAAACCGAAAGTAAACTTTTCTCTTTCGGCCGAAACCGAAATTAAGCCGAAAGTTAACTTTTCAGTTTCAACCAAAACTTGACCGAAAGTGATAAAATGGCCACTTTCGGTGCCGAAACCGAAGCTCGGTCGGTCTCTAATGACTAAGCCCCCTTATTACAGTTATATGAGAAGTTGTTGGATGTTATGAATTTCTCCTGGTTCTGCTTACACTAAGCTGAATTCGTTACACAGCTGAGTCTCAGTGTACATTTAAACATATCAGTGGTGGACATTTAATTTGCCAAATCTAGGTAAAAGAAGTTAAAATTTGAAGATAAAGTAAAAATAAACTTTTCCACCAGCATATCGCAGATCCATAATGAAAGT
The DNA here is from genome assembly GCA_964033795.1 of Lymnaea stagnalis. Taxonomy (NCBI): domain Eukaryota; kingdom Metazoa; phylum Mollusca; class Gastropoda; family Lymnaeidae; genus Lymnaea; species Lymnaea stagnalis. The sequence goes on from CAXITT010000010.1 coordinate 453,093, forward strand.
GCAATAACTTTAAATACATATATATTTGTTTAATTTTAATGATCAAATCTAACAGCTGGTTAGCTGAGTTGTGCTGATAATGAGCAACTATAGGAGCTGGTTTCCTATAGTTTGGTCATTGTGCTGATTATGGCTGTTTCATAGCAAGAATCCCCATACTGGACTTATTTTTCTTTTCCATTTTTTTCTTAACTAGTACCTGTAACGAAAAGTATTTAAACATGTTCTTCATTTAAAAATTAGGCAAACGGGGGGGGGGGGAGAATATTTTAAAAGAAGTTTTTAAAGGAAAATGTATATAATTTTATAATATAATATTTTTTTTTTGCCACTCATTTTGTCTTTATTTCTAGATTCTCTCAGAATTCATTGTACACAATCTGTCATGGTGTGAGGCAACCATTTACACATTACTCAACATGGTGTATGTGCCAGGAAAACTCTGTCAAGCCATTTCTTCTGTCCAAATCTCAAGGTAATTAATGGACTTAAATTGTATCTTGTTGCATCTAAATTTTTATCTGTCTTTTACAAGATAAAAAAAGTACCATGATCTTGATTGTATGTGTCATATCTCCAGACTCCAGCAGTTGTTTGAACCAGAGACCAGCAGCCCATACTCAGAAGTCCATATGACACAGTTGTGGGCTTACAAAACCATAGAGGTGAAACGAAAGTCCTCATTGTGTTTTTTGTCTGTGAATAAGGAAAGGAGGGGGGGAGGGGGGGCAGTTAATTAATTAAATTTAAAATGAAGAGTGGAGTTTATAAGGAAATAAGTGAAACAAATTATGGGAAAACCTGAAGAAAAAAAATGCAACAAAACAACAAACGTGTTGGCAAGAAGCCTTCATCAGGAAAAAAACAACTGTAAAACTTGTTTCACTTATTTCCCATACTTGGTTTCAGTTCTGTCCTCCTGTGAAAAAGTATGCAAAATAAATGTAACATCCAAATTGTATTGGATTGAAGTATTAACTTGAGTCTTTGTCTCTGACCGCATGGAGAGTTGAGAGTTACTGGTAATGTAGTGTTTTTATTGTGTCACCAGAGTTTAGTCCAATCAGAGTTTCTTGTAAAGCAGCTTAATGTCATGATGTCTGCCACTTTGATGGAGCTGGTCTCACAGATGAAAGTGATCCAAGAAAATGTGATGTGTGAGTTTATGGATTTGATCAATTCTATTGAAATTTAATCTGCTAATAGTTGATGGTTCACACATATTTCTGTCATAGAAATTATGATCCAGGGGGAAAAAAATTGTTTAATTAATTTGAAACAACAGCTGCTCTCCAAGTTAATATGGTCATGCTCATGACTTAAATGTCTCCACTTAAATGTGGTCATACTCATGATGAAAATGTCTCCACTTAAATGTGGTCATACTCATGACTAAGATTATAGTATTTAGTTTTAGCTTTTGGCAGCTAATCCAAATTAACTAATTTCTATTTCATCAATGTAAATTTTTTTACTTTAAATGCTAAAAATTAAGATTGTGAGCTGATTAGGGAAATTTTGATAGGTAAAGTCCCATAAAATACCATTGCCTGTAGCTTAGAGGATATCATAACAAAACTAGCATTGAGAAATTATTTATTTTGAATAAGTTGAATGGGGTACTACTTCTAGCTATTCGACAATACATTTTTTAATAATTTTTAAAAATATTGAACAATCCATCTATCCATCTAGATGTACTTTTATTTTTATCCTACTCTGGCAAACTGTCATATATATATCAAAAAACTCTTATCCTTAGAATTTATATCATATAATACAGAATAATTGGTGATGATTTTTTTTTTTTTTTTTTATTCATCTGTTTGTTTCTAGATTAATTTTAAAAACCTCCATTTGCCAACAGCCCAGCCTATTTTTAACATGACCTGTGACGGCAAAGTGATGTCAGCAATTCTTGGGATTCATCTGATCAGCCAACTGTATAAGAGTTGTAGGATTCATTCCAGCCCAATCAGCTCTGATGGAGAAACTTTGCAGGAACTTGTTATAAAACTTCAGCAGGTAATTAGAACTACTTTCAACTAAACAGACAAAATGAACAGAAGTAGAAGTATTTAGGTTTGGCCCTGTATCTCCTAGCTCCTCTTATTCATTTGGTTAGAATGTGTGTGCTTTTATTTAGATTTTCAATATCAAATAAAATTATTATTGTTGCAAAGTCTACATATTTTCTCCTTTGTACTTGAAGGTTTAGTCCAACAACATTTCAGTTTAAGGAGATATCCAAGTATATTTTTGTTTCCTTGTTAATCCTTTAATTGCAGAGTCCTTCCCTTCATCCATTCCTGCGCAGAAACCAGTTTGATTGCGCTCAAGTCAGACCATCTATCTTAGATCAATTTCAACATTTTTAGGTGAATGAGAAGCTTATTTAAAAGCTTTTGACCTCCATAAGTTTCAGTCATTAAATGAAAATATTCCAAAGCTGCATTCAAAAATCATTGTTTTGTTTTTTGTTCTAATATATGTTTGAACACAAATTTTTTTTTACAAAGATTTCCTCTAATGAAACTCTTTATTTTCAAGTTAATTGAATATCAGCAAGTTGTTACTGATAATATCTGGTGGCATTAAAGATTTCAATTTAAAAGCTGAAATATCATGAGGTTGTATTAAGAATGTGAATGCTTCCAGCCTTGACCTTTAAATACTTCCAGCCTTAACCTTTAAATACTGCCAACTTAACTTTTAAATTCTTCCATGTGTAAAGATTTCATCATTTGACATGACTTGCACATCAGAGCTTGAATTAATAAAGACAAAGGCTAAAATAATTTATTTACAATTCTCTTTTTATGTATTTAATTGTATGCCTCGAAGAGCTAAACAGAGCTATGGAACTGACAATCTAACAGACTAACATTAAAAAAGTGAGCAAAAAAAGGTGACTTCCCTGGAGGGGGAAAAAAGTAAATACAGAGGGAAGGAATATTCTTTGGTCTAAATTCTTATGGCTTAAAAAAAAGGAAAAGAATGCTCTTAGATTATCATACAATTTAGCTTGTTGAAGATATAAGTATTCTAGAACCCTTGAAGATATGAGTGTTCAAGAACCCATAAAGACATGAGTACTCTTAGAATCCTTGAAGATATTAGTATTCTAGAACCCTTAAAGACATGCATATTCTAGAACCCTTAAAGAAATGAGTATTCTAGAACCCTTAAAGACATGCATATTCTAGAACCCATAGTGGACATGGGTGAACTAGAAATCCATAAGAAAGTTCTATTATAAACTAGAATCAACAGGAAGGTGGGTAGATAAAATATTTAGAGGCATTGGTGTTAATTTTCTGAACAGAAACACATTAGTTACAGAAGTAGTTGAATTGGCAGACAATGTAGCAGTTTATAGATACCTGAAGTGAACACAACCGTTGTAGATTGGCCCATTGAACCAGCTGCAAAAATTCAACAGTGGAGCAAAAACATAGCAACAAAGTATTGTATTAAAAACAAGAGTATTTACTTTACGATTGAAAATTTCAGAATTATAATTGAACGCAACTTAAAAACAAATTAAATGTTTTTTATAAAATTATTAGAAATTCAACACAAAAAAACTTTAGGACAAATAATATATTCTTAATAAACTAAATATCAGTAATGGAATTAACATTCTGAATAGATAAAAATTATTTTACCCATTGGCATAGATCTTGAATTGATTTTTTAAAGAATAGAATTATTTTGACCTTATTTGAATACCATATAAAAAATCCATCAACATTGGACCATTATGCAATTTGAGACTAGAAACAGTATTGTTGGTATAAATACTCAAGTAACAGGGTAAGTAATATAAAATCACATAAAAATAGTAAATACAAAGCAGGAAACAAAGTATATTATCACAGTCCATCAGTTTGAAATTAAATTAGGGCTCTAAAATAAAATAACTGTACACAACAATGAAAAATTAATAAATACTATTTTACATTACATGCATTTTCAGTATAAAAATATTATATCTTGTACAATCAGTGGACAATAAATAAATGACAGCCCTTGTGGAATTTTTTTTTTTTACAATGACAAGAAATGATTATCAAATTTCATTCACTCTTTAAATTAAATATTTCAATTTAAAAAATTCAAAAAAATTATTAAAATTTTAATCTTGTCTAGTCCACATAGACTTAAAAGGTCATCAAAAATTTATTTGTAAATTATAATTATATTAATGAATTTAAAGGGCATTGAGAGATAAATAATGTGCCATAGATATGAGAATGAAATAAAAATTTTAAATTTAAAGCTTTCATTTTCATGCTTGGTAGGACAGCAGCATTCATTTCTTTTAAAATATACATTATATATAAATAGAATTTCTTTTATTTTAAAGGGTGGGGAGATGGCATGACAAATTGAAATATTTGCTGCCAGTTTAATTTCTATCAATAAAACAATTTCCATGATCATAATGCAAAATGTTTATTTGGGAAAATAGAAAATTTCACTAATGCAAATTATGGGTACTTCACTTTTACCATGAATCAATTAGCTTCATTGCCAAAAAAATTAAATATAATTTATAAAGTTGTAATTTTCTATGACTAGAATTCTACCGGTGGTGGTATTTTTCATCCTGGTAACTAAATATAATGAAATTTCAAAAACATGCCAATTACAACAATAATGTTTTGCTATTTGAAGAATTACAAATAAACGCTACAATTTTGTGAATGTGATATTTTTATAAAAATATACATATAAAAAAAAATTATAATTGATTATTTTTAATTTCATTTTTAATGTCAAAGTTCCATACAAAAAACATCAATCCAATGTTATCTTTTTTAAAATAAATGTTTCCGAGGTACGAGAAATTGGGAAAATTTACTTTTATTTGCTAATTCTTCAGGAATAAGTTTCAAAGTTAATCAAATCCTCGTCATCAAGTCAAAACTATTTGGATGACCTAAAATTTTAAATGTTATAAACATATCTTTCTTGAAATAGTTATTTTGGTTTTAAATGAAAGAAGCCAAAAGTTTTTGGACATACATTTGTGAGACAGTGGGGAAAATTTAAATGAAAAAATGTTCATTCACGTGTAACAGATAATTTAAAAATACTATTTGACTGATGTTTCTAAATCATCTGTAATATATATGTGAGTAAAAAAGATATCAATTTATGGAAGAAAATGTTGCCTTATTTCCAGAGAATTTAAATAAACATTTTGAGAATTGTAAGAATAAATTATTTACAAACAAGAAAGATATAGAAAATTATATGTCAACAGATTGACATAAGAACATACTTTCCAAAAAACCATACGAGGAAACATACCCTTCAGAGCACAGAACATAGAACTGCTGAAACTTTACTGGGCGCTAGCTCTTTAACAACAACTCAGGAATAATCGTGTCCATGGGCCTGACCCCCACCTTCGTATCTGTTAGTCTTGGGCCTGGACAGGAGGCCAACCCGCAAAATTATTTTGCAACTGCATGTTAGTCTGGCTCAGAGCATCCCAACATAATTTGGGCTACTCTTAGTACAAATTGGCCAGGAAAACCCACCAGGTAATATGTCCTAATTAAACATTCCAGCCACCATGGGATGGCCACTTTCGACAGTTTCTATCTGGGCTGTTGCAGCCGAAAACCTCACACTTTTACCTCACGGCATTTCACTAAACTTCACCTGAAGAGCTATATTTGTGTTCTGCACACAAACACGCACCACCCCCAGTGAACACACTGCAGCCCCCACCGTGGGGCTTGTTCTATCTCGCCATCCCTAAGATTTTGGGAGGAAGTGGTCACCTGGGACATGGGCCACCTACACTCCACCCAGCATTCAAATTGAATGCCAGGAGTTTGGCAAGCAAACTTGGGTGGTCCTATCATGCCTCTTGCCCAAACCGTTGTCCTACTAATCCTGGGCACAGGCACTCATCAATACTCAACCCCCAATCTTGTTGCATGTAGACCCTGGCTTGGGCCAGATGCTGGCTAAAGTTTGCTTATAACTGACCAGAGAAAGGGGAAGTTCCCAACCCCAGCTCGTTGGGCTGCAGTGGAGCTACTCTGCGGCCCTCTACGGGGTTTGTTTAATTTGGTTCACCTACGCCTATTCAATACATTCTCATGTAACCCGAGCACACTGTCAAGATGCACCTTCTACACAGGCATGGATTTTTGTTTAGGGTCTGTAGGCTCCCCTAGGACCACATCCGATGATGCAACATCATCAGACACACCAACCCACCAGTGCTCCAGATCGGGCCCCAGCTACCATGATCCCATGACACATTCATCACCCACAGCCCACCAACACCCCAGCATGACCATGTGGTGCTGAAACACTGCAAGCCACTCTGTCAGACTAAGATGGGTTGGGGAGAAGGCAATACCCAACCTGACTGTTTGTGGCTACTGGCACCAGACTTGCCCTTCAGCTACTTCCTACAAACATAAATGGACAATATTACTAGATATTATGAACAAATTAAGAGACTATTTCTCTCTGAGAGAAAACATTAAATATTCAATTTGGTTTTTAAAAAGTTAGTTTTAAAAATGAAATTTATTCTGCTTAGGCTAGTGGCAATGAATCATAACCAAATCCAGTCATGATAGTAATGAATTTGCTGAGCCTTCATATCAATTTAGGCTTCATAATTTCCCATTTCATAATCATATTCATAAATATCTTCATCATACTCATATTCATCATTGTCGGAGTTTGCATCTTCCAGAACCGAGCCAGCACTGTCATCAGTGTCACCATCAGAATATTGCATGGCAACATGAAGGGCACTGGCGTATGCTTCATCATAACTCATGCATCGTTGTAGATTACGCAACAAAAACCGTGGTAAATCAGCCAGTGAGGCCACAGAAATGTTGTCAATAGGAGGTGGAATATGGGCCATAGCGCAAGGAAATTTTTCTGACACTTCATGTAATGATGTTGTGTATGGCTGCCAGTTGTTCAACACAAGAACACCTTCCTGGGCAGGCACAGCAATTTGGTAGCCATAAGCTTGTGCCTCTCTAGAATACTCAGCACCGGGCGTTGGGATACGACGTAAAGAGGTGACCCATTTCACTCTCACCTCATCCAGGATAATAGCAGGTTCTCCAGGCTGGTAGATGTGTACTGTGTCATCTCTCACACACATAGCATAACACTTAGCAAAGTCATCATAAGAAATATCAGGGGCTGTCAGTTCCCATGAACTGAAAATTTTCATCTTTGCATCAAAGAGCACAAAGCCAACAGACTTTTTAATAGAAAACTCTTCTGATGGGCCTGTTCTGTGTCTGTACCAAATAAAGATTTGGCGATCATTCCTTACTACACATCTGGCCAAGCTTATAAACCTTGAGCTAGGAATCTGATAGCAGGCATACTGATTATTAGCTAGGTTACAAGCAAACAGATGTCCAGTTCCTTCTTTGTTACCCACTACAAACAGCTGCCCGCTGCACATAACCATGGCAGGAGGTGCAGTGCGGAAGTTGGTGAGAGTAGTTCTATATGTAGGCTTGTAGTAATCCACAGTTCGAAATGAGAAAAGAGATGGTTGACCAGTGAGCAGATCAATTGTGAGAATATTTATTTTCAACATGTCTGTTGGGTATGGAAATGATGAGCATAAGTACATGTACAGTTTACCCTCATGGGCTAACATATTGCAAACAGTTTGTCTCATTGGGACAAACTTAAGTAATCTTTCACCAGATACCGGAAAGTGAAACCACATCTGATCCTCAAGACTATACAAAAACAATTTAAGAAATTTTAAGCCCTGATTGCAAACCACAGTGAAGAGAATTTGGGAACAATGGGTTGATCCTTGGTTGCTCTGTGTCATAACATCTGCTTTCTCAGATGGAAGGATGTCAGCATTGGTTGGCAACTCAGATGAAGAATACAAACTATTGTCTAAATTAAAATTGTTAGAGTCATCAACTGGTGAATTTTGATGCAAATCACAACTTCTTGATCTTGGAGGATCCCTGCCTTCTAATGAGCTTCTTAATTCACGTCCTAGATAAGATGCTTCATTAGCATATTCAGAAATCCATGCATTTATAGAACTCTTTAACTGCTGGTGGTAAGGAAGTCTTGCAACCCTGTCATGGTCTACCCACCTTGTGGCCAACTTGCGTAGTTCACTATAACCTGTATGCTGAAGTACACATGGGTCCTCAAGCAGTTTGGCTAACCAAACATATGGTAATTCAAGTATATCATCATGATGTATGAGGTAGTCATGAAAACGAGATTCAATTATGCTTTTGGCAGCTGCAGCTACTTCCGGTAAGTTGTGATCTTCAGCCAAAAAGCGAACTCTTAAACAGTTAGAAAGGTCAAGGTTTCCCAGTCCTAAGAGGAATTGCTGACAAAAGTCTCTGACATCATCTAACAACAGGAAGTCTGATATTTTAACAACATCTGTTATGGTTTCTGTTGTGAGAGGTAGTGAGCCAGTGTACATGTAGTCAAGAACACTACCAAACACAGTATCCTAAACAAATGGAATAAAAAAACTATTATTTTAATGCATTTAAACACTACCATTGAGTTGAGGTAAGGAGTTCTAAAACTTACTTTAATCTGTGACTCTTCAAAAATGTGTAATGTTTGTTACAACAATCAGAAGCATAAAATTAACTTTTACTGTTTCAAGTTGGGCTTGTAATAAATGAAAAATGTCATAAGTAATGTAAACAGCAAAGATGTGGTCTTTGTAAGAGGAAAAGAAATAGATCAAGTAGATAATTTTATCTGTCTAGGAAGTATTGTCAGTAAGGATAGAAACTCTGGGGCAGATATTAAGGCAAGAATACAAGAAGGTAAGAAGATTTCTGCTTTACTTTTAAAAACATTTGGATAAGGATATCCAGTAAGGATAAAGACGAAAATTAGAATTATTACATTAAATGTTAAACTGTTCTGTTGTAAGGCTCAGGAACCTCGTGATAAGCAGTGAGAGATTGAAAATGACTGCAAAATTCGTGAATAAATGCCTGTGCAGAATCCTAGGCATCAAATGTAATCAATCTAAAAAATCCAATGACATCACTAATTCCAGTAGAGTAAGAAATTCAGATCAAGAATGGGATAGGTCATAACTTTAGCAACAACTTTAAAAAAACTGATGTGAAGTATAACTAAGCAAGCACATTTACTACAAGTTGTATGGTACCCCAATCTCAGGGATCATGAGAAGGGGTTGGTATAAAAAACTGAAACACAAGCTCTAGGCTGAGACTAGAACAGATTGTAAAGAGTTGAAGAAGATACTGGGAGTTGAACTTGAAAGAGTATAAAGAAGGAGAATAATTTTCAGTAGTTCAAATTGTAGTTTTGTTTTAGTAAACTTAAACTAATTAATCACCTGTTCCAGAACTAGGGAGGCAGATAAGTCAACTTCTTTAATATTTTTTTCTCGCATATCACAAGTAAACATTGAATGGAAATATGGGCTCCAAAGAGCCAAAATAGCACGATGTGCATTGTACCGGCGACCGTTCAATTTTAAAACAATATCGCATAGTTCCCCAGTTTCTCTTTGCTTCAATAACGGTCTCACAAGGCAATCATGAGCACTTTTACTAAAAGTTTTCTTCGTAGCTTTAACGTAATGTGACATGGCTGTATATGCTTAGCATTTTTTCTATCCATAACGCATGTATCCCATTGTGTTTCACAGACTGTTTTGTTTGTAATGAAATGAATACTAGCAATCTATAAAAATCTTCGGCTAACCGAATCTTCATAATTTATGCTGATTGTTTGGCTTGACAATGGCACATTTTGCGAGTGGTTTCCCTTTAAGATATTGTTAGGGATTTGTCTTTTACTTTATGTACGTTTACTAGCCAACCGACTTTTTAAATATTTTTTTAATGAATACACAATTAAATCAGGCCAAAAGAAAAATTTATTTTCTAAATATTTGTAAAGGATTATCTCCAAAATTATCAAATGTGTATCATAAATATTTCATTCATTTTATATTTTAATTTAATATGTTATTATGTATTGACTATTTAATTTAAAAGTAAAATTAAAACCAAAAGCAAAATCAATGGCACACTCAAACTCAAAAGACAAAATAAAAATTTCATATCTAATCAGACTAATGAAAGGAACTTAATTCATAATATCGTTTGGAGACTATTTTGATGAAAAGAAGTTCATATGATATGTGTAATGTCATATACATTTATAGCCTAGACTAGGGTAGGAGCAAGATAACTAAAATATTGTTATTCTTGCCACATACTAAAATTAAATGGTGGGAGGGTGGGTGTTTGGTAAAGGGAAAGAGATCTTGTAAGTTGTTGCGTAGCGATCGGGGCGAAACTAACACTAGACACACCCTCAGACAGAATTACTTACACGGCTGTTCTGGGATAGTTTATTTCATACATTCAATAACAAAATGGCAGCTCCCTTCAATGTGTAGGCTATCTCATGGCACCAACAAAAATCTCGGATCTTAAATGTTAGCGTTTGCATATTCTGATGCGACGTAATAAGTAATCTTTCTCTTTTTTTTTCATACTGTTCCTGAAGCCTATTGAATATAGTAGGGTTTCTTGTAGTCACAATTTAAATCAATTTAAATTGAGGATAGCTTAATTTTAGTCTTTAAACTTTAGACACTTTAGTCTCTTTAGTAGACCTAGACTAAGCGAAGCCTAGAAGTCAGAAGCCCCTAAGCTGAAGCTTCCTTAATTATTAATTACAAATTAGAGTCCCTTGACTTGAGATTTGAGTTGACTTGCGGATAAAACAGTGGGCACTGGTCACTGACTGAAGATATGTTATTCAGTGTATACTACTCAAACTGTTAGGACCACTGTACTGTAGTCACACAGTCTCACAGTCACAGTGAGAAGTCCACCACAGTATAACTATTTATTTATAAATAATTTGTTTGAAAGGGCTTTATCATTACTATGGCGTAAATGAAAACAATTATTTGAATTCAATTTTAATAAAAATATTCCAACGTGAGTGGGGTAGGGCAAGTTGTTCTCTGTGAGTGTGAATTAGGCGTTTCACTATGCTTTATATTATAAATTATATGAATTTTACACCTCCTTTTTCCACTGTTTAAGACAAGCCATGGCCATTATCATACAGATTTACTAAAATATCTTTTAAGACTATCTCTATTACTTAAAATTACTAATTACTATTATTAGGGTTAGCAAGTCGTCTGCAGTTCTCACAGTATATTCTGAGGGATAAAAAAACTTTCTACATTCACCTGAATTAGGATTAGGATCAGACCAATTTGAAGATGAGGAAGGAAGCTTTGAACTCTACCCATCACACTATATTAGGGGCCATTCATAAATGACGGCATGCAAATTTTGCCGATCCCCGCCCATCGTCTCAAAAGTTAGAACCCCCCCCCAAATATATTTATAACGTCACAAATCTCTGCAATCCCCCCCCCCCTTAAAATTCCCTGTGTCCATTGTTTGTTTTGTCACTCGGGAGTTGACCATGACCACTTTAATCATCAGAGGTTGTGCTAGTTATGTCTGTGGGTGCGCAGATGGCTAATGAGGCAGATTCTGGCACAAAATTCTCTGGTGCAGTAGGTGCAGGGTAATCATAGCACATCTCCGGGTGCAGAGTCAGACCGGGCCTTCCTGGCATGTCTCTTGCGCTCTGCCGCCGCTGTTCTGCCAACTTCATGTTGCATAGAGCTCCTGTGTAAAGTGGAACGCCATGAAGTTCGATCCTAACTAATGTCGTTTACAAACCCTTAAAAATTGAGATATTCACCTCCCATTGAATGGATATAAAATTACTGAACCTGTGTCAGAAACATTTCACTAGAACAGTGGTTCTTAACCAGGGGTAAAAAGTATCTCCCCAACCCTGAGGTGCGGAATACCAGAAAATTGTTTTTGCTGCCACTGCCATTGCTAGTTTTTGCTGCTTTTTCTTTCTTTTTTTTACATCAGTTTTTATGCATTTTGATTAGCAGCAGTAAAAAATTTTTCTGGTGAATTTTGTTTTCACATTATTTGTATTGGTAATTTTTTTCCTTATCAATTATTTAATTATTTTCATATTTTATTTCAATATAATTTATACGGTTGGGGGGGGGGTGTTTAAAACGGAAAGGGGCTGCAGCACTGTCAAAAGGTTAAGAATCCCTGCTCAAGATAATTTATTAAGATCACAATTGTTGTATAAAAGAATAATGTTTAAAATGTCTATAATTTAGGGTTATTAAGTGCAGTTCTTCACTATGATATTCGGCTTTTCATGTGATGTCACATTGCTTAAGCCCCCACCCCCCCCCCCCCCCCCCTTCCCCTCATGACACATGGCCCCTTTTGCTTAGGTCAGGTTAAGTAGAGCAATTCTGGTCCTAGCATCACTGGCCTAAAATAATTAAAATATTTTTGTAATTCATTTGTACACGAATTGAATAAAAATGCAACCATTTAGGCCTTATTGCAGGCTTCACCAAACTTTTTTCCACCGCAGGTCAGATAGCTGACAAAATGATGGCTGTGGACCGCATAATTATTCTGTACAATACTTGCAAGCCAGAACGAAAGTTCTGGGTAAAAAGACGGAAAACTAAGTTTAGTACTCCATGTAAGTTATGGGTGTTAACCATGATGGAGCTACCACGAACCTGGGAATGATTTGGGATGGCGCGAAATAAGCAAACATTGCAATAATTTAAATAAACAATAGTATTCTAAACATAATATTTAGTTTTAAATCGTATCACTACGGCTCATGTTCCATACTTTTTATCAACCAAAGTCAAATACCGTACCATCAGCAGGCCTGATGAACTGATGTCGGGGGCCGGATCCGACCTGCGGGCCGTAGTTTGGTGACCCCTGCCTTATAGTAATCAAAGTATTAAATTGTTTCACAGAAAATTAAAAAATTGTTCCACTGCACATTTGTAACTAAACTCTCAATTGAATTTTTTAACCCCATATTCGATGGCTACTATATACTATATTTAAGGTAGACTCTATTCCCATGTGGCCCACAAAAAAATATTAATTTCCACAGAATAGATTGCGTACCTTATCTATACTATAACAAACTATTCTATAGAACCCAATCATGTTTAGGGGTATAGTTAGACTTAGGCCTATGCCTATATAGACCATAGACATAGTGGACCTATAGTATAGTCTATAGTACTCTATAAGTTATTATCATAGGCCTACTGAGTAAGTAGTAGAATTTAATATGTCTTCCATTGCCTGTCAACTAAATTTCTATACAAGCTAGTTTGTCTGTCTCTGTATCTTGCTTTTGAAGGCTTCTTAGCCGAAATATCCATTTTTCTATTGTCAGGTTTTTCTCTACCATGTATATTTCTTATTGCTTCAACCTGAACGCAGCCCTCCCTGTATTTCTGAGTAATTAGTATTGTAATAACTTGTAGGTTATGGTATATCTACTAAGTTTTTTACTTTCTCCTTCTTATCTCTTAAAATGACCCCATATATTCTCCTCAGAGAATAAACGCACAGCTCACGCCCAGAGATAGCACACTGCAAGGAAAAGCAGCATTGACTCAAATCCTACTAGGACTCAAAGCTATCCAGGCACAAATAGGACCGGCACAGTGAAATATAGCCTTGGTCGTCTTGGCATGGGAAGAACGAACAACACCGCCACCCCATATATGTACACTAACTCTACACCTTATGACTTATAGCATTGTACCGAATGCTTCGACTCATATATTTTGTTAACAATTAAATTATTTCATTCATTTGGTCTAAGCTGAGAACAAAACAAAAATAAGAAGAAACTGTAACAAAGATAAATAGGGCCATACAGTTCATACAAAAAATTGTGTTCAACATTAAAAACCATGTTCATTAGACAAATAAAAAAAACGTGGCATAATTTAAGACCATTATATTGAAAATTCCCTAATCAATGTTTGTTGCTATATTTGCATACCTTTAAAAAAAATATATTTCAGGAAGACATACATTTTACACATTTGACACATTAAAAGATGTCTGGGCTATGTGCAATATAATTTTGATAATTATTGAAATATATTACTATTTTATTTTTTAATTGTATGCATATTTTGATAGTCTTACTAAAACGCAGTTGTTAAAAAAAAGTTTAAAATCTTCTCTTTTTTTCTTTCTTTTTTTTTTTTTTACAGTTGAAACGGCAACATCCTGGTGCTGGGATATACAATGTTTTCTTCTAGGTTTACAAGTGCTCTTTCACAGATTTGTCATAAAAACTTCAACATTCAAAATTTTTTTTATAAAATTTTTATTTTTTTTCTTTTTTCTTTCTTTTTTTTTTTTTTTACAGTTGAAACGGCAACATCCTGGTGCTGGGATATACAATGTTTTCTTCTAGGTTTACAAGTGCTCTGTCACAGATGTGTCATAAAAACTTCAACATTCAAAATTTTTTTTATAAAAAACAATTTTGTAAAGTATTTTATGGGCATTCAAATGTCAGTTGTAATAGTTTTATTTCCCAGTGTTCTAAAGAACAACTAAAACATGTTAGATCAGGCAAACATTTGATACAGCCATTTACGTTTGCTAGGTTTTATTGTCAACAAACACTAGAGGGAAATGAACCAGTTAAAAAAAAGAGAGATATAATGTATAAACCTATGAGGAAAGAAAGGTTGGCGAATCAGGAATTGTTCCGTAACATTTTATCTCAAAAAGGGGAGAATCCAATGAGTGTAGAAGATTGGGCTTGTGTTGAAAGCTTGTTTTTATCAAAAATTAAAGAAAAATGGGAAATATTTTGCATGCATACATTGTATTTGGATAAGAATGTTAAATTCGGCAAAAGTCTTATGAGCTATTTAGAATCAAAACCAACTACTCCAAATGTAATAGCAATGACATTTTTCATTGGTTTACTTGGTCAAACCTGCAATGGATCAGATGAGCAAGAAGCTGAGGTGAAAAAGTACTTTGATATTCTATTATCAAATACGGACACTTTTGATGCTGCATCTATAGAGGTTCTTATAAATTATTTATAAACACAATTAAATTAATTTAAACTTGCATAAATAACAATTGTTGCCAGTAAATTATTTTATCTGTTAAGTAATTCAGTTTGCACAAAGTTTATGAAAAATAAATAACTTTTGCTTTAACACAAAAAAAACCTCAGAGAAATAAACATTTTAATTATCTAAATAGCAATTAAATGTAGATAACATTTTTTGTTACCACAATTAGTGCTTTTTTTTTTTTACCATGGCAATTAGTTTTGATGAAAAGCATTTCTGTTACATTTGCATTTATTAAAGTGAAATGTCATATTATGGTACTTAGAAATATTTGAGTACATTTTTTAGAAAAAAATAATTACAATTTTTTTTTATAAATCATTCATTCCCCAGATACTAATTCAGGGATTATCTAAAACCAAATACTACCTGGAATGTCTTCCCCTACTGGAAACATATGTAGAGTTCAATGGCCTTGGTGCTGGTGTGATGGCTGCTTTGTTAGATGCAGGAATGCGTTATCACAACAGTGATCTAACAAATTTTGCAATGTCACAATTTGAGAAAGGGAGTAATGACCCAACTCAATTAATTCAGTTTGTGTCAATGGTAAGAAGAATAGTTTTAAGAGGATTTTAATTTAATTCACAAAATGATTTTCCACGAACTAAATTTACCTATGGGGTGCACCTTGGCATATAAATGCCAATACCTTGTAAAGAGAATAGAAAATTGACTATAATTAAGTTAACATCAAACCCTTACACTCATTAAAGATAGGGGTAACATCTACGTAGTGGTCACATGAGCTGTTTGAAACGAAAAAAAAATCCCTCTGAAGGTTGTAAATAGACTTGTCATATTTTTTTTTAATGAAGAATAATTATAATCAACATAGTGTTATTTAAATGATTGTTTCAGTGGGTATTATTGGCCTGCTTTTGGCCAAATAGATGATCAATTTTGGTTTGCATATTTAAGGTTAAGGACCCCTGTTTGGCCGGATCTAGTATACAGAGTTGCAGTTTGAAGAATCCTGCCATAGATAATTGAGCTTTATAAGTTTTTTTTATCATTTTTTATTTCTGCGATGTGTATCTCTTGTTCTTTTTATAAGAAAATTACCAAAATTTTCATTTCAACAACATGATGTACCCGGTATGTTTTTTTTATAAATGATAAATATGTCTTCTCCTAAGACCTTTAAACAATTTTACCTGCTTGCATTTGTAGAATCCCAAGATAGCTGAGACATTATTGATCTATGAGTTGTCCACAGGTGGTGGAGAGTTGCTTGGCTGCGGACAACCAGCAAGGTCTGGAGGACCTCATGGGCTTCCTTAGAAAACATATGTTGCTTTTTCCAAAGACAGCATTAGAGGAGATTCATGGTTTGTTCCAAAGGTGAAAACTAGTATAGAGAACTCCTGCTATTAGATTATATTTTGTATATTTGAGTACAAGCTCCACTGGCAATGTTATCTATTATTAAGCTGTATTTTTTTTATAAAATTTTAAAGTTCATAATTACCATACATTCCATGTGATACAGTTTACAAGTATTTTGTCAAGGTTTTTTAGTTTTTTACTTGAGTATTTGTCCCGACACGATTTTGTCCAGGTTTTTATTGGAGTTAAAAAAAACCTGTGCAGCTATGGGAACCTTATTTGACCTTTTACACAAACTTCAGTGTTGGCCAAAAGAAACTTAAATCCAATTTGGTTGTTTGTTTTTTTCAAGGCGACCTTTCGGATCAGTATGCTATTAGGGAGATAAATTATAGAATCAGGGTGTGGTGACCAGTATTTGCGTACATCCATCCCTGTGGCGCTACAGCCCATGTAGGGCTTTGACCTGCCTCACCACTTCCTTCCACTCAGACCTAACTAATGCCTTTCTTTTCCATGCTTGGACTTTCAGCTGCTGTAGATTTTTTTCCACATCATCTATCCATCTAAGCCTAGGTCTGCCTTTTAGCCTTTTTCCTCTGGGGTATTGGTGATGCACCCTCTTCGTTCCTCTGTCATTTGGCATTCTCTCTAAGTGTCCTGCCCAGGGTAGCCTTCCCCTTTTTATTTCTGCTTCTATCGTGGTATCCTGATATAGACTGTATAATTCATGGTTGGTTCGTATTCTCCATCCATGTTCCTCCTTTGTTGGCCCATATATTTTTCTGAGAACTTTCCTCTCCCATGTGTTTAATAGGTTTTCTGCTGTTTTTGTTAGGGTCCAAGTTTCACTTGCATATGTTACAACTGGTCTGATTACAGTTTTATAAATAGTTTTCTTTGTTTCTCTTGTGATGTTTTTGCTTTTGAGTATTTTCTGAATACTGAAGTATGCCCTGTTTCCGGCTGATATTCTTTCTTTTATTTCTGTTTGTAATTTGTTTCTTTCATTTAACAAGGATCCTAGGTATTTGAATTGATTTACTTTTACAAAAGTCTGGTTTCTAATTTTAATTGCTTTGTCTGTTAGTTGTTCTCTTATCATGATCATGTATTTTGTTTTTTGGTTGTTAACTTCCAGCCCTGCTTGTAGCGATGCGTCTTCTAATTCAATAAAGTATTTTGATATGTCTTTAATACTTTTCCCTATAAGTGCTATGTCATCAGCATATGCAAGATACTGAAGTGGTTGGTTGTAGAGTGTGCCTGTTGGTTGTGGGTCTTAAGTTTCCCTCAGAAAGTATCCTGTTATCGTTCCTCGAGTGTCAATGTGTATGTTTCTCATAACTCTCTCTAATGTTAGGTTAAAAAGCATACAAGATAGTGAGTCTCCCTGTCGTAGGCCTCGTCTAATATGAAATTCCCTTGAATATTCTCCTTGAATCTTGATTTTGCTTTTTGAGTTGTTTAGAGTTACTTGTATTTGTCTTGTCAATTTGTTGGGTATCCCAAACTCCTGCAAAGTCTCATATAGATAGGTTTTTTTTATGCTGTCATAGGTCATTTTATAGTCCACATAGAGTTGATGTACTGGCATATTATATTCATAGCATTTCTCTAATAGGCATCTGATGGTGAAAATTTGATCAGTCGTTGATCTGTTAAGCCTGAATCCACATTGGTAATCACCTAGTATTTCTTCAGTGTAAGCTTGTAGTCTTTTGGCAATAAGTTTTGTCAGTATTTTGTATGTAACATTTAATAGGGAGATTCCTTTTTAGTTTGTGCACTGATGTTTGGAGCCTTTCTTGTGTATTGGGGTTATTAATGCTGTTTCCCATTCTGTCGTGATTTTCTCTTCTTGCCAAATTTTAGTTATAAGTTTATGTATCTGATTGTGTAGTTCTTTTCCTCCATATTTAATCAGTTCTGCTGTGATTAGGTCTTGTCCGGGGGCTTTGTGAATTTTCATATAATTAATTACCTCTTTGGTTTCTTCTAGGGTTGGGCATTGTATAAAAGGGTCTGTTCCTTCCTGTGGGGGTTGAAAATCTTCTTCTTGTCTATTGTCTGCATTCAGTATGTCCACAAATTATTCAGCCCACCTCTCCAGTACTTTACTATTTTCCGTGATTAATTCTCCATTGTGGCTCTCACACATTTGCGGTCTGGCTTGGTATCCATTCTTTTCATCTTTATCGTCATGTACATTCCTCTTATATTTCCCTCTCTTGATAATCTATTTCCTTTAGTTTATCTTTTTCCCATTCCCTCTTTTTCTTCCAGCCATTTTTGTTGCTTTCCTTCTGGCTTCCTTGTATGTTTGTGTTGTCTTTCTGGTTTCCCTTTGTACCATGATCATTCGTGCTTTGTTTCTTTCTTCCACAGTCTCTCTGCATTCATTGTCGAACCAGCCTACTCTATTGTTGGTTTGCTGAAATCCCACTACTGTTTCTGCTGATCTTTTGATGGCATTTTTTATCCTATCCCACTGATCATTTATGTTGTTTTCCCCGTTTACTTCCTCCTGCGATGCTTCTTATTGTGCTTCTACTTCATTCTGGTAAGCTTTTGCAGTTAATGGGTTTTTGGGCAGCTTTTGGTAATCGTATCGTTACTCTCTTTGGTTACGACCATTGTGAATTAAGCTTATTTTCTGCCTTTATTTCACCCTTACAAGTAGATGGTCCAAGTCCGCATCTGCTCCTCTAAGGCTTCTCACATCTAATATATCTGATCTATGTTTCCGACCTATTAAAACATGATCGATTTGATTGCGG
This sequence comes from Lymnaea stagnalis, assembly GCA_964033795.1. Lineage (NCBI taxonomy): Eukaryota > Metazoa > Mollusca > Gastropoda > Lymnaeidae > Lymnaea > Lymnaea stagnalis. The sequence continues at coordinate 472,275 of CAXITT010000010.1, forward strand.
GTGATTCCATCTGGTGAGTTCCACTTAGCTTTATGTATATTTTTGTGCAGAAACTTGGTCCTGCTAACTGACATCCCTTTTCCTCCCGCAAAGTCTATGAGTCGGATCCAATTGTCATTGGATTCTTCATGCAGACTTTCCTTGCCAATAGTTGGCATGAACACCTTTTCTTTTCCTATTTTGCATTGAAGTCTCCAATCACTATTTTAATATCATGTCATGGTGCCTCTTCGTAGATCTTTTCCAATGTTTCATAGAAGGATTCTTTATCCTGATCTTGTGTCTTCGGTTGGAGCATGTACATTTATGAATGTTATATTGAACATTTTTCCTCGCACACGCAAAGAACACAATCTTTCGTTTCTGGGTTGAAGCCTATGACAGCACTGACTCCTTCTTTTTTAATGGCAAATCCTGTTCCAAGTGTGTTGATGTTGTTACCACTATAAAATATGGTGTATTCTTTTGTTTTGTGGATGTCTGAATTTTTCCATCGAATTTCTTGCAATGCAGAAATCAATATGTTATATTTGACCAGCTGATTTACAATGTTGGCTAAGGCTCCTGCTCTAAACAGGCTTAGTACATTCCAAGTCGCAATCCACAAATCATGTCCATATCCATGCATAGGTCGATTTCCAGTGGTATCAGTCCAGGTTTTATTCTGTTGATTGGCTTTCGTAACGTTGATTTTTTACATGGCCGGGTTGTTAACCCTGCACACAACCGTCTGAGGGGTTGCCCCTTACAGTTGTCTGGATAGCAGCCTTAGTTTTTGGGTAAGGTTCCCTAGCCTTTATGGATCCCTCCACTTCCTACAAGGCAGTAGGTTCTGATTTTGGTCCGCCCCAGGTATTTTATTTCCCTGGTACCCTCCATTGCTGGTGGGCTTTCCCCTATCCGCCACCTGGGAAGGCGCTCGATGGAAGATCAGTATCTCCGCACCAAAGTATTTGCGTACATACCTGAGTAAATAGTATGGCTACAGCCATGAAGTAGCAACTTTGAGAACATTGCAGTTGTTAGTAAACCATAATTAAAAATCTGTTCTTATCAAGAATTACACTACAGTATCATTTTAATGTTTTTAAAACTGTTTTAAGATTTATTAAGACCCATATTACTAACAAGAGGGAGTGGGATTGTTACGGCAGGATTTAATTAACAATCTCTTAAACTAAAGTTGTTTGATCTTCTTTGATGTCTGCATATTATAAAACTGTTTTAATCTTAAGCCGAACTACGTCACAACAGTGGAGAATCTGAAGAATCATTTAGGGTGATTAATAAATCCAAACTGCTCACAGAAAGACTTAAAGGTGTAACAATCACATCAATTTTACAGTGTAAATAAACACTGACACTTGCTCTTTGGGACTTAAAACAAATCCAGACATTATGAAAGGGGCCAAAGATTGCATGTGTTCAAAACAGTAAGGATTAATAGAAAAAAGGAATAAAAATTATAAATGATAATTTCTGTACATGTTTTGGGGGATCTTTTGTACAGGTTAGGTTGGCATATATGGTAATTAATAAAATTTAAGAGTTGGGCTGTAATAAAGCTGGAGTAGATTAGAGACACACAAAAACTACTTATGTTAAGAACTAATATAGTTAACCCATGAAGTTTGTGTATCTAATTAATTTATTCAGAAATTATCCTATCTTGAATTAAATAAAGAAAAGGAACTTTCTTCACCAAAAATTTGAATAATGTTTTTCATCTTGAGATTATCTGTTTTTATCGCTAACTTTAATTTAAAAGAAAAATAAATGTATGTTAATAAATGGCTTGAGCTTAATTAAATAACAGGGCAGGAACACAGTTTGTAAGTTATGAAAGTTATATATTTCTTATTTTCTGTTTCAACCTTTGTGCAGTAAACTTGTGCTTAAATGAGTATCACTGTTGTCTTTTTATGTTTATTTTAGATCTCAGCCAGGTCAATGGGCTGGACAATATGGCTACATTCATTACAAAGGGTAATACATTGGTTAAATTCATTTTTTAAAATAAATTAGCAATGTTAATATTTAGTTCTTGACCTTTGATAAATTAGCAATGTTAATGTTTAGTTCTTGACCTTTAATAAATTAGCAATGTTAATGTTTAGTTCTTGAACTTTAATAAATTAGCAATGTTAATGTTTAGTTCTTGAACTTTGATAAATTTGCAATGTTAATGTTTAGTTCTTGACCTTTGATAAATTAGCAATGTTAATGTTTAGTTCTTGACCTTTAATAAATTAGCAATGTTAATGTTTAGTTCTTGACCTTTAATAAACTAGCAATGTTAATGTTTAGTTCTTGAACTTTGATAAATTTGCAATGTTAATGTTTAGTTCTTGACCTTTAATAAATTAGCAATGTTAATGTTTAGTTCTTGACCTTTGATAAATTAGCAATGTTAATGTTTAGTTCTTGACCTTTAATAAATTAGAAATGTTAATGTTTAGTTCTTGACCTTTAATAAATTAGCAATGTTAATGTTTAGTTCTTGACCTTTAATAAATTAGCAATGTTAATGTTTAGTTCTTGACCTTTGATAAATTTTCAATTTTAATGTTTAGTTCTTGACCTTTGATAAATTTTCAATGTTAATGTTTAGTTCTTGACCTTTGATAAATTTGCAATGTTAATGTTTATTTCTTGACCTTTGATAAATTAGCAATGTTAATGTTTAGTTCTTGACCTTTGATAAATTTTCAATGTTAATGTTTATATCTTGACCTTTGATAAATTAGCAATGTTAATGTTTAGTTCTTGACCTTTGATAAATTTGCAATGTTAATGTTTAGTTCTTGACCTTTGATAAATTTGCATGTTCAAGCTGAGTTTAATTACGGTATATCCTTTTCCGCTTACTCTTATTAGTCATTTGGCTTTAATTTTCTGTTGTCCAAGGGATCCCGTCTACACAAATCTGTAACTGTTGAATCCATTGGGTCCCCTCTACACAATTATGTCATTGTTTGGTCCATTGGGCACCCTCTACACGAATCTGTAACTGTTTGGTCAATTGGGTACCTTCTATACAAATATGTAACAGTTTGGTTCAATGGGTCCCCTCTACACAATTATGTCACTATACACAATTATGTCACTATTGGGTCCCTTCTACACAAATCTGCAACTGTTTGGTCAATGGGGTACCTTCTCTACAAATAAGTAACAGTTTGGTCCATTGGGTCCCCTCTGCACAATTATGTCACTTTTGGGTCCCTTCTACATAAATCTGCAACTGTTTGGTTCATTGGGTTCCCTCTAGACAATTATGTCACTATTGGGCCCCCTCTACACAAATCTGTAACTGTTTGTTCCATTGGGTCCCTTCTCCACAAAACAAAAACTGTTGAATACAAAAAAAGAAGGAAGAGATTAATTCATTGTTATTAAACCAGTAATTTGCTACAAAGTTTCCTCGACTAATATAAGTAAACGGACTAAGCAGTGGATAAAATCATCACTAATGGAGCATTTATTTTCTCCAGTGGTAACTGTGTGGCATGTGGAACTCAAATGGACAAGATTGAACTTAGCCATGCTGAGTTTGAGAAACTTCAAAAAGTATTTTTGGACCAGGTCATTGTAGGAAGTAACATATTTTACAAGTCAACACCAGATGAGATGAAGAACTTGATAGCATTTGTCAAGAGGAAAGGACCCTTTGATGTAGTCATAGATGGATTGAATGTAATTCATCGCAGTGGGGCAGTTCCTCAAGATGAAAGAGTAAGAGCATGAAGAGATAACTAATTAAACTTTTTCAATTGAAATATCATTAAAAAAATACTGGCAATTTTCACAAACTATTAAAGTTAATTTGGTTACTGTCTTGCGTGCCCATTTTTGAATGACCATTGAATCCCAATGGCAATATGGCCTGATAGAATTGTTTGAATGTTTGTCTCTATGATTGACTGCTACATCATGGACTCCCCTTCAATACTGAGGTCATTTGTGGTGTGTTCATTAATGTGGTGGAAAATTCATAATTTAAAATCTAACAGTGTTTGAAATTTGTCTTTTTAAATTTTTAACACATATGAATACACTGTTTCATTTTTCTGCGACCCGATTAATGCGGAGAATATAATCCAAATTCATCTATAATAATACAGATGACATAGGTAAAAGTAAAAAAAAAAATTTTTTTAAGTTTCAGAAAATATCATTCAACATTCCACTTAGGTCTAACACAGAAGTAGAAAAATATTTAGGTTTTGAACCATAAGCCAAAATGAATTTATATAGTTTTATTTTTATAATCTTTATATTGGCACTTATGTGAAAGGCAATTTTTCATCATTCTCTAAAATCTGATTTGGTACTGTACAACACAAAGGTTTGAACATTCTTATACTGTTACAGTTACAGGTTCATTTCATCAAAAATATATAGCAAAATTCAACCATACAAAAAAATAGTCTAATCGTAACCATGTGTGCTTGCTATGGGAAGATTTAACTCAAGTACTGCTTCTACTACTAGAATGACGGGCATAAAATGGAAAAGCTTAATGAATTGATTATTTTAATGAATTTTTGTTTGTTTTAGTCCATTTAATTCTCAGTTCAGCAGTTTTTTTACCTTTATGTGGTTCGAGTCTTTTTTAAAAATTAATGACCATTTCACAAGATAGGATTAGTATTTTATTTCTTTTGCAGTGAATAGGTTGTCTTTTTTTTCCCTGTCTAGATAGAAAGAACCGTGAAATACTTCTTAAATCTGGACAAGAGGGTTTTAATACTTGGCAGTAAGGTCCTCTCAAGATATACAAAGAATATAAAGGCCATGAGAAATCTCAATACTTACATGACATCCTCAACGTAAGTTGCCTTGAATTAGCTTTGCTAAATTAAATTCAAAGGAATCTGCCTGAAAGTACTTTAGGAGGACTTTATAAAAAGCTCTGATTTATTTGGAGTATGTCAGCAATATATATTTGTATTAATTATATTATAGAAAAGTGTGTCATTACCATATGATGACCAGGCACAGATGTACAGGATCTTTTGGTTAAAATACACTTCAAAAAAAAAAAATCTTATTTGAAATCTGTTTTATTGAGCAATGTTAACTTTTAAGGTTGATTTGATATTCAAAAATACACAATATAAACATTTTCTAGCAGAACATATTTCTGTTTATGAGGCTACCAAACCGCTCTGGCCAGATACTGATATCATTCTTTAATATTTATACACAAATAGGAAAGCTGATGATGCCTTTATGATGTATGCTGCACTTCAGAGCGGCCAGGACACACTCATCGTGTCACATGATAAACTTCGGGATCACAGATTTCTCTTGGACAGTGACATTCGTCATATATTCAATAAGTGGCTGCATAAAATTCAAATTTATGATTGGTTCTATTCCAGGCAGGGGGAATTCACTGTCAGGGTTAGTATCTAATTTTGTAATGGATATCGGTTTTTAGGGCATTTTTTTTTTTTTTTAGAGATTCTAATCAAGATAAAAACAGCTGTAAGTTTTTATACAATTTTACAATTACAACACCAAAATAAAATTTGTAAATTTTAGAAATGATAACTATGTGAGAAGCATTTTTTAGTTGTTTTTTTAAAATTCTGGTGTCATTAACAGTTGTCTTTAAGAAATTGGAGCAAACCTCAAGCATGAATAAAAAAAATAACAATTTTAACAGCCAGTTAAGTCACTTGTTGCCATAATTTCCAGTTTTCATATTTGTGGTGAACCCTTGCCAAATTACATAATACAAAATAATAATTAGGTAATTGCTTACAATTACGGACTATGCTGGTGCAGCTTTATAGCTAACATATTAATGGAACCAGAACATGTTAACTTTTAAAATCACATTTTGTATTAGTTATTCAAGTTAAAAGAAACTCCTGTTCATTTGTATAATTTTGTATATGTTCAAGTGCAGAAGGGGGCTTTGGCCATACCACAGTTTAAGTCAGCTATTACTATTACCAATATAAAATATTTTTACCACATGACCATAACAGCCCCAACAAATGATTACTGAGTTAGTTGATTTTCAAGGTCAGACTTATTTTCAAGCATGTCAACAGCTCACGCTTGAAATAAGACATGTTTAAGTATAACTTTTTCCTTTACTTCTTCCAACAAAATTTGTATGGAAATTATCCATTTGTCAATATTAATAGCTTTAAATGTTGTGTCTTAACAATCATTTTGTCAATGCTACTTATGCCAATAAATGATTTCTTCTACAGAGGAGACATCTGTTTGACTTAGGACCAAAAAAAGACAAAGGTGGATGGCATTTACCTGAAAATGATGTTGATTTTAATAACCCCCATGGTCAATTTAGTGTACTTTGCCTACGAAACATATCGAATAAGGGTGATGATGCCAGCAAAGATGTTCTGCCTCTTCAGATCAAAGCCGTTTCTGGAATCTCTCACGAGGTTGATCAGCAAAGGGATTGTGCAGAAACCTCATTCAAAAACCCATCAACTTTGAAACCCTCTGAGTTGGGCAAAAAAAATCCGTCAGTTGGTCATGGAACACTAACAAGAGCCCCGACTAACCAGCAGAGACCTGCTAAATCCACACCAGCATTTACCAGAGCAAAAGGCAAAGACACAGAGTGGTTTGAAACATAATTTGTTTTTTTTAGCATAATGAGGTTGGCAAATTTATTATGTTATACAAGATATACATCTAGATTTATAAAATTAAAATAAATATTTGTTAAACTTTAAAAAAAAACTAAAATCATTTAAAATAATTCAGTGTTTATCTTTGTTTATAATTTAATTAATATGCCTGTTTAAATACATAATACATTTTTTCATTTAAACTTATAGACTGACCGAGTTTAAATTGTATTATACACTCAAGCATTTAACTCAGTATCAAGAACTCCTTCAGTTTGTGAGAATACAACTACAACAGTTTTTTCAATAAGTAATCTAAATACATATCTGTGTAACAACTTAACAATCATCTAATGTCACTTTCACTAAATACAATTCCCGATTACCTCACTAAAATGAGATTCTTAAAAATTCCTGAAATTCATTTGGTGCGTAATATTTTCTTTTGTCTTATGGAAATAGTTGGTGTAATAAATCTGCAGCGTACAAGGGGCTGGGACATTAGAATTTTATCAGCCATCTGTGCACCCACAGCCAAGCTCGCAATTAGCATATACAATGATTTAGGTGATCATATTCAATTTCAACTGACGAACTTTATAAATAGTATAGTTATTATGGGTGCTGGGTGGCCAAGTGGACTGGAGTTGAATTCCCAGCAAAAGCCTAGACAAGCAAAAACAACACCAGCACCCTGAGTGGATGAGACTCGTTAACCTTGGATAGAAACTCATCTAAGAGAAGACAATCTGACAAAGTCTAGAACCAAACCTGGAAATAGAGTCCCATAAGGGGTATAACATTGACTCAATGAAAATTCCTACAATGTGGAACGCATACAGAGCTAGATCAAATTTAACAGACAAGGGCGAATGAGTGAGGCTGAAAAATTGAAAAACTCCTCCTCACTTTAAACAAAATACAGCTCAATTCAAGGCTACTTCTCTACTACTCAAGTTTTGGTCATTTTCACATGCTAAGGACAAACAATAAAATTAAAATAATTTAGGGGTGAGATATGTACTGTTAGCACTAATTTGGATTCTTATAAAGTGCGTTACTTGAAAGCATGATTTAACTTTAGTAGATGGGAATTTCATGCATTGTGGCCGCTATTATTTGGCGGGCGAAAGCTAGCTTTATAATCAACCTTCAAGTTGAGTTAAACCACCATGTAGGATGTTGATTCTCAGTAGTCAGTGATGAAGGTTGGATTATTACCTGAAAGGATTACACTAACAGTAAATATACCTGAAAGTGCAAGGACTTCTTGTGGAGGTCTGTTTTAAGTTTAGTCATCAAGCGAAAAAAAAGTGTCTTTAGATCCAGATATTGACTGACTTTGGGTATTTTGTTCTTTTGACATGAGATTCAATACATAGCTTCAAATTATGGAAATGTTTTCAAATTTAATTGAACAGAGTGGGAGTGTCCATGTGTGTGAAATCTTTAACTTTAATCCCATTTTGTTTTTGTATGGTTAGGGTGGTTAAAGTTTAAGATTATTTAAAAGAGGGCAGACCTCTAGGATAGGGGTGGGCAACATTTTTGAGAGAAGAACCATTTTATAAATTATATCTGCTATAAATATTTAGGAAGCTGTGGGTTTATAATGAAAAGAATCTCATACATTCATCTAATGAGTCTAATTCGGTTCCCAATCGCCGATGTTGTAGCATTATAGCTTGTACGGTATATAGGTACCGGTATAAACAATATAAAAATAGTTGTTAAAAAAAATACAACTACTGGTATGAGAATGGATGTCTTGTCCAAAAGAAGTTAATGGAACACGTCTACCAACAATCTGGGCATTATAACTTGTAAACAAGTATAAACAATATAAAAATAGTGGTTGCTTAAAAACTATGTGACGTATGAGAATGGATGGCTTTTCCAAAACACGTTTAATGGAACAAGTCTACTAGCATTTTGGATTTTTTTAATCCGTTAAAACAATGCACTTGAGTTCAGGGGACTGAGGTATAAGTATAAGGGGAGTGTTAAAAAATGTCTCATTCCTTTTAATGCTCCAAATATATCTGCTTTAAGAGGATCCAGCCATAATGGCAGCAATTAAAAAGGGAGACTGAGCTGGATAGACAGCTTGGTAGGATTACTTAGGCATCATGATCTTACGTACAGAGAGATTTCAAGGGGCAGACCACTCAAATGTACACCAAGACTAGGTAGACTGGTGAGGTGGAGACGATTCTGCTTCGTCTATCATGCTAGTCTATGTGCTAAAAATGAATATATACAATATAATATTTTTTTAAAAATATTTCCATTTATTTGTTTCAATGAAAGGATCTTATCTAATCTTATCTTATCTTATCTTATCTTAGTAGTGCAGGCAAAACTCCTAAAGCCCCCCATGAGCTGTAATGCGCGATTGTTGACGATGGTACCCTGGTACGACTGGTTAAGCTTTCAGATGCTTCTTTCATTCTTCAAAGTTTATGTTTATCTATTTTGCCCCATGGCTTTGACTCTCTAAAGCAAACAGCAACATGTGAACCATATGTAAATGATCGGTTCATTTTCTGTTTTAAAAATCTTCAAATTTATGTCTATAAAACAAGGGACAAATCGAGGCTCATCATAACGCCACGGTAATGAATTCATGAATAATAGCCAAACAAAAACATGTCACCAGTGCCGAGGCTAGACCTTGTGTTTTCCGGCGCGGTCCTAACGTTTTCCATCCCTAAAAAAACCTATATCAAATCAACTTCTACCACGGGTGGATGGGGCAAGGAGAAATAACCCTGTTTTGCAACTGAGCTCGGCATCATTTTTTCATCCGCGGCGCACCTAAGGCATTTTCCGTGAATTTCGCGGATGTTGATACTATTGCCATATATACTTTCAGCTGACAAGACGGCGACCCCTTCACTATCAAACACTCTTTTCGAAGCCTTCCGAATGCAACATTTGTTTTGGAAATCCGGTTGTTGATCTCATTAATTATTGTTACAGACCTGGAGAAAGTGCGGCACACATTTGTGAATTTTCGCATTGCTTGGAGATTCTGTCTCTTCAGTGGCGTAGCTGGGGGGGGGGGGGTGCGGACCGCACTGGATGACACCATCTCAGTGGTGACACCAAATTGAATACCTAAGTTTTCATTATGATTCAAAGCTAATTGAATTGTTCGTTTACTTTCGTATGTGACACTCTTATGCAGAAATGCTTCATGTATTATTTAAATTTTACGGTGCTCTTGAGAGAGTATTTTCCTTCTTTGCTCCATCCAATACACTGGAATGTCGGTGAAAAGATTGTCAACAACAACAGCTCACCATGCTGCCGCTAAAACAGTGAAATATAAGTTTGATGAATGTGTGGCGGCGATTGGAGCTTTATGTGATCCTCTTGAAAATTTGGATACAAGAGGTACAGCACAAGGTCTGTTTCGTGCCGTCTGTGATGTCAAGTTTATCTGTCTGTGATTTTAACCTTTGGCCTGATCTAGCCTACTTGAGGAATTTAATCTTACACAGCAGTATGTGCAGACTAAAGCCTTACTCTTGACAAAGTGGGGACCAACCTAGAGGCCTTAAGATTGTTTCTGCACGAGAAGCACTGTCACTTTGTGGAACATGCTATTGAAAAGGCACTTTTAAAATCAGACCAATATGGAATTTTGGTAGAGAAAAGATGAAAGTTTAAGAAGAGAATGGCAGGAGAACAATTAATGGCTGGACTCTCTGCGAGAAGAAAACATAAGGGAGATGTGGAGTGTATTGATCGCTTTCATTCTGAACGCCAGATCAGATCATCATCGATCAAGGAAGGTAGCCGCGATGTTTGGGACTGATCAACCCAAGAGTCTACTATCAGGAAGTGAAGAAGATTTATTAGTGTGCTTTCCAAAATTAATCTCTTTCTATGATGATTTATCATAAGATTAACTTTTAAAAGAAATATCAAGGCTTAGAAGACACCTAAAGGCAGTTGATATTGAATTTCACAAAGTCATGGACTGTTCAGTATTTGAGGTTTTGAAATTCATAGCTGAATGGGACTTCCTAGAATCTCTTCCGATGCTCTCGTTAAGCCTTCATTTTTTCTTACGATCTTGTGTATGTGGCTTCATGCGAGCGGAGTTTTTCATAACTAAGGCTAATCAAGAACTGTTTACGATCCACGTTGGGACAGCCAAGGCTTTCTTATCTTTACTATCAATCGAAAGTGATACGGTGAAGGAAACTGATTTTGATCAAGTGATTGACAGGTTTGCAGATTTGTAGACCAGGAAAGGAAAATTTTAAATAAATTCAATTTAATATAAAAATAACAATAACTTAAATTTGTTACAGTTCTTAAATACATTTACATCCTGACTTCCATTAATTTGTTTTTTGCTCTTGTCATTGTTATATTGTGGAGTTACTTTAACAAAAGAAATTCACCATGGAAGTTGAGATGGAGGAGGGGGGGGGGGGGGGACACCAAGAGTTGACCGCAACTGGGGACACTAACCTCAGCAACGCCACTGTAACCAAACAGTGATATTTTAGCTTCTTTTAAAGATTTTCATTGAGCTGGCTGTTTCATGAACCTTAAAGCAATTAATTTGTTTTTTGCTCTTGTCATTGTTATATTGTGGAGTTACTTTAACAAAAGAAATTCACCATGGAAGTTGAGATGGAGGAGGGGGGGGGGTGACACCAAGAGTTGACCGCAACTGGTGACACTAACCTCAGCAACGCCACTGTAACCAAACAGTGATATTTTAGCTTCTTTTAAAGATTTTCATTGAGCTGGCTGTTTCATGAACATTAAAGCATCTAAATCAAGACGCATTGACATTTGTCTTAGGCAACACTGACAAGGTACCCCTGGTCTTGTAACTTCTTGTTGAGTACATTCAGCTCCTGTGTAAAGTCAACAAGAAAAGCCAACACCTTGAGCCTTGAGCCATTTGGAATCACTTAGTACAGGAACAACCACTTCATCCTTCTCAATGAAGAATCTTAAAGCTAAAACGTGTTCAAACAGTAGGCAATATTTATTAATTATTGGTGCGAAGGAAGATGCTTTTGTGGGGAGAATGAATTTTAAATTTGTAATCGTAGAAAAGTCCTTTTTGACTAACCCTATTTTGAAAGTGACCAAGCTGTCAGGCTCGGCGTTGCCCTCACTCGAACACACTAGCGAAAATTTTAATAGAGATTCTTTGATACGGTGTCAGATTGCTACGATTTGCATAATTATGATTGTGCAATACCCACTAATTGACTTTTTAAACTTTTCTCAAAATCGCACTTTGGCCATGTTTGTCTCATAGGCTGCTATAAAATAAAAACTTTTATTCCGATCTTAAAACGGTTTTTACCATAATAATCAACGTCCAAATCTATATAAATATAATAAAATCAGAATTAGACAAGTTGGTGAGATTTAACTGAAACCAATGACCTCCTAGCCTCCTATGACAAAGGCATCCAGGTCGACATGGCAATTCTCGATTTCTCCAAGGCTTTACGACACTGTTCCACACAGCCTTCTTCTACATAAGCTCCACCACTAAAGCATTACAGGCAATCTTCACTGCTGGCTCTCCACATTCCTAACACAACGTACCATGCAAGTAGTGGTGGACGGCGTCCAATCAGGGAAAGCCACCGTAGACTCAGGAGTTCCACAAGGCACAGTGCTGGGCCCCCTTCTCTTTCTTTGTCACATAAACGACCTACCCGATACAGTAAATTCTCAAGTGTGACTGTTCGCTGACGACTGCCTTATCTACAGACAGATAAACAGCAACGATGACCACAACCACCTCCAAACAGATTTGAAGTGCCTTATGAATTGGGCGGACAAATGGGGCATGAAATTTAATGAAACCAAATACTACACTATGACAATCTCAAGAAAAAAAACATCAACTCATATTTACTCACTAAACGAGACAATCCTCCAACAAGTATCCAATAGTCCATACCTTGGACTTCTCTTCTCAAATAACCTAAAATGGTAACCCCATATAAACAAAATTTTAAAATAGCCAACTCCACCCAGGTTTCATCCGAAGAAATCTGCCCAACTTCCTGCAAACGATATGCCTATCTCGCACTCGTCCGTCCACTACTGGAATATGGTGCGATCATCTGGGACCCACACCTTAAGCAAGACGTGGACACGATGGAGCGAATTCAACGTAACGCGGTGCGTTTATCGCTAGTGACTACAAATCCACCACTCCTGGCTTCTTCACTGGCCTCTTAAAAAGATTTGACATCCCCCCCACTTAAAGACAGACGAGAGGGACTCCGCCTGATATTCTGATATAAAGTGATCATGGGACTGGTGCCGGCCATCCCAGCTGGCACGTACCTCACCCCACAGAAGCCGAGTAGACTGATCAGAGCAAAACGCTCATTGAACACGGACTTCACCACTGACATTCCCATGAACAATTACACCAGAAACAATAGCAAATGTTTCAAAGTGCCTCAGTGCAACACAGTGCAGTATCAACAATCTTTCTTCCCACGCACAATAATAGCATGGAACAACCTGAACGATGTCACTGTGAACTAGACATCAGTCGAAAGCTTGAAGGCTGCCCTGGCATCAGCTAGGAGCTGTTAGAATAGTAACATCATACCCCCAACCGTTGCAAAGGTGCCAGTACATGGATGCAGCAACGAACCATTACCAGAACCAGAAACCATCGCGGAGGGTCACATTATAGCTATGAGATTGGAGAAAATGCGCCGGAAAACACTCAACTTTGCTGTCAGGTAGCGGGCCGCAAAATATCGTCTTGGGTACCGCAAATGGCCCGCGGGCCGCAAGTTTGAGACCCCTGCTCTGGACTCTGTTTATAGGCTACATTTTAACGTTCTGGTTCTGGTAAGGTATGTTGCTGAATCCATGTACGGGCATATTTGCAACGGTTGGGGGTGCGATGCTGGCATTATAACGGCTGCTAGCGGATGCTAGGCCAGTCTTGAAGCTCTCGATTGACGACGAGTTTACGGCGGTATTGTCCAGGTGGTTCCAAGCGATGATTGTGCGTGGGAAAAATGATTGTTTATATTGGACTGTGTTACACCGAGGCACAGTGAAGCATTTACAATTGTTCCGGATGTAATTGCTTATAGGGTTATCAGAAGAGAAGTCAGTTTTTAGTGAGCGTTTGGCTCTGATTAAGCGACCTGGCTTCTGCGGGGTGAGATACGTGTTAGCTGGAATGGCCGGCACTAGTCCCATGACCACTTTATATAGGAATGTTAGGCGGGGCTTCTCTCGTCTGTCTTTGAGGGAGGGGATGTCAAATCTTTTTAAGAGGCCAGTGACGAAGCCAGGAAGGGTGAATTTGTGGTCACGTGCGATGAAGCGCACTGCGCTACGTTGGATTCGCTCCATCTTGTCCACGTCTTGCTTTAGGTTAGCGCCCCCCCCCCCCTCCTACAAGCCAGGGGAAGGGTTTTTAGCCGAGATGCATGGGCGCCCGCAGAAAACTTTCTTCTTCTTCTTCTATATCTTAAGGGCCCACGATCAATTTATTGATCATTTTGGCTCCTATGCTTGTAGATGGGATTTGCAATGTTTCTGTTACTGGTGGTGATGAGGAAATTATGCACTAGGGGTTTGAAGGCTTGAGGCAATAGACACAAATGTGTCTAGTGTTGTCGCCTCAACTGTTCCTTTTGAAAGATTGTTCCAGTCCCTGATTGTCTTGGGCAGGAATGAGCAGCTCCTATAC
>CAXITT010000010.1:493200-513043 GCA_964033795.1 Lymnaea stagnalis
GAAAAAAAAAAAAAAATCGGGGGGGGGGGGGGGGGGCGCTCTCATGCATAATGAAAAATCCAGTATTTCATTCTTTTTTTTGAAAATGCCTGCAGTTTGAAAATTTTATTTAGCATACTAACTTCTAGGTGATTAAAAATCTGGCCCGAGGATGAAAAAAAACAACAAAACAAATAGGACTATGAATGTAACTTTGGTTGGGGGATGTTTAAAGACGCTTTAGAAATCAAATAAAAAGAAAAAAAATCGCTGTATAATTCAGTATTAGTTAAATATAACTGCCTGTATTTAATTAATCAAGAATACACGTAAGTTTACATGAGAAAATACGAAATGCGTTAAGAAATAATATACGCACCTGAACTGTACCTTTACCTAAGTTGTCTGCTCTAAGCCTACTAATATTTATTGTAACTTTATTGTTAAAATTTAATATATTTAGTTGGTAGACTTTTAGACGTTTACTATTCACAATTTAAAATTACTTAACTAATGATCACCAATGTCAAATCTATAGACAATACTCCTCAGAATACTAACTTAGAGCCTATATTTTGATAGTTTATTATATTGTATAGGCTAGGTAGAAGGAGTAGGTAATTGAAATTGTGACTATAACCTATGACTATTATTTACATAGTCATCAATGATTATACTCTTCTGAACAAACACAACTACAACTAGTAGTGGGTAGTAATACTAGTCAGTAGCACTAAGTTCTAAAGCTAGACTTCTCTCTAAATCTTAGCCACACTTACCACTTTTACTTAATTTATTTAAGTTAGAAAAATAAAGGATTTTGTCCAATTTTTCTAATTTTCACTTTTTTGGAATTTTGTTCTTTAAAAAGTTGGGTTGGAAAAAACAGTCATTAGACACTCAGAAAGTAACTAAGACTAAAACTAAAGTTACATGCTAGTAAGTTAAGAGAACAAAAGTTATGCTATAAAAGTTATTTAAAAGACTACGTACTGTTGGGCTTTAGTATTGACAGTCTTTCACCATGCTATCACGATACTGAAATAAAATTATTGTTTTATTTTTCTTAAGTTTAAAGAAACACTTTGTGGTTCCTATGTTAACCTTGGTCTTTTTGGCATTGATAAGGCTTGATTTTGATTGGCGCAAATTTGAAATTACTATTTAAATACATTTATAATTAAGTAATTTAGGCTAACTAATCACGTGTCCCGCAACTATCATCTGTTGTCAAAAAGTAAAGAGTAATAGAATTGTGGGGAAAGGGGGCTTAGGAGGAACCAGTCAGCAGTAAATAACTTAATTGTGGATGGGTCAAGTAATTTAATTTGAATTAACATTATACCATACTATTTTAATCAAGTGTCTTCTTCTGTAATGTATAAATGTAAGGCCAGTATCCAAATGTTTACATTTTTTATTAGAATATTATCATGGTTGATGAAATCAATTGAGCATTACATTCTTTGATAAATAAAAATATCAGGCTTGGATAGCACTAGAACTGTTAAATCTGGGTAGAAATGTTATAGCAAAGGTGAAGACACAACTATTCAATGCCTGCAGACAATCAGACTGTTTTCCATTGGAACAGTCCCAAAGGCCAAAGACAGAAAATTGGCTTTTTTATATGCTATTTTTAATCAAAGTATTGATATATTATTGGGTTAAGTAGAGTAGTAGTTTATTATTTTAAAGTAATTTTTTTTTTCCTTTCAGGAAAAACATCTATAATACGGAGATATACTGAAGGTAGGCACTTTTTGGGGGGTTTTATTTAACAGTTTATACTGTCTTGTTGATAAAATGTCCTTAAAAGATATTGAAGGGGAAAAAAGCAAAATATGCAGACCTATGTAAATTATTTTGTTAATCTCTTTCTTTCCAGGGTATTTTTCTCCAAATTATAAGCTTACTATTGGTGTTGACTTTGCCTTAAAGAGTATTGAATGGTCTAAAAATGTCAAAGTAAATCTTCAGCTCTGGTAAGTAAATTGAGTTAAGTTGTTTAAATCTTTTTAATCACACATGAGATTAGAGAAAAATCAAATGTTCATTGAGTAACTTTGATTAACATAAATAAATATTTTTGAAAGTCAGTGATAACATTATTTATAAACAATTACCCAGCATCTTGGAGTCAATCCATTTCCTCATCCCTTATGGGAAATGACATAAATCAGAATGTCCAATAGAATTGTTTGTTTTTTGTTTGTTGTTGTTAGGGCAAGAGATTCATGCTTCCACCAAGAAACTAAGGAGCCTGGAGTGGGTTAATTTTTCTTCCCACTGTTACAAGTCACCAACAAAAACAATGGTTCCAGATCTGCCACCCTTGTCACCATATTTTGATATTACTTTCACATGGTTAATAAGTTATTTCGGTGCAATATTGAACATTTATTTTTTATTTCAGGGACATTGCAGGTCACGAAAGATTTGGTCACATGACTAGAGTCTACTACAAATATGCGTGAGTTTTTTTTTTTGCACAGAATTAGTATTTACAACTTTTAAAGCCAGCTTATTATTATGTTGTCAATAAAAAGAAACTTTAAACTTTTCATACTTGTCATATGAGGACGAATATAATAAATTATAATTTCAATATCTCAAGAAACCATTAAACCTTTTTAAAGAAAAAAAAACAAGAGCAGTTTAATAAATACTTTGATGCATTTTGTAGAATTAAAACAGAAAAAATGATAAAATAGAAAAGGTTTCCAATAAATACCATACCGGTACACAAAAATAACATATTAATGATGCTTTTTTTAAAGGTTGCTCTAAAAAAATTTTATAACACCTTTTTCTTATTTTCAGGATAGCAGCAATAATTGTTTTTGATTTGTCGAGGTAATATTATCTACTGCTTCTCTTAGATCTTTGTGACTACTCATTTAAGGATTTAATATTAATTTACTTCCTTTTAACTATATAATAAACTTTTACAGTTAAATAAATTAACAATCTTAATTCAAATTCAATCATTGTTAAACTTCTTATAATAATACACAAAATGACATTTTATCTTTACTAAATCCTTCTTTTATATATTTTAACAAAATTTGTAACATAATTTATAACCATTAATAATTGGCTTCGACTATTCGCACCCGGGTACTCGAAATGAGATGTTGGGATTAAAAAACTATTTAAATTTATTATTGTTGGGTTTGTGAGAAAAATAATACTAATAATAAAGTTTATTTCAAAAACACGCTTCATCCCCAAAGGCTCGAAGCGCGGTACAAAGTAATATAATTTACCACATTTAAAACAAACGCAACACAACAAAAGCAAATTACAAGCATACCAAGTCTTTCTACCCATTTCAACCCTAAGCAACACAGCCAATATGCATTAAATAGAAGATATGGTAGACAATCATCCCAGAAGGTGTTTGCGAAATAGATGTGTCTTTAAATCGGTTTTAAAGGTCTCCAGTGTCTGGTTGTTTCTGAGATCAACTGGAAGGGGGTTCCAAATTGTTGGACCAGCAAATGCAAAAGTGCGCTTTCCGTAAGTCTCAATGCGAACACGTGGTGTCGAGAGTTTGCCACTGTCGGATGGGCGGAGTTGTCTAGTGGATACATAAGGCATCAGCAGCTCTTTCAGATAGGACGGCGCCACAAATGACATCCAAATAGCATTGAGTCAAAATTTACCCGGACACGCATCGCTGCCATTGGCACCCGTGTCCCATTAGACTTAATGCTATACGGATGTCTTTTGTGGTAATTTATTTTAGTTAAACTGAGAAGCAAGTTTACAGCCATATAGTCCATTCAATTATCTTTCATTTGATACCTCATTTTGTCTTACAAACTCAACAATAATATTTTAAATAGTTTTTTAATCCCAACCTCTCACTTCTGGTACCCGGGTGGGAATAGCCACTTCGTTAATAATTTGCCTTGTCTTCTTATTTTTCCAGGCCTGCAACATTTGACTCGGTTCTTAAGGTAACAAAGCATTAGTTTTAACATTTTTATTTAATTAGCTATTTTTATCAGTATTTTGCAATCTTGGTTAAGCTAAATTAATAATGGAGGGATATATTAAACTCGCTCTACAAACTGCATTTGTTCTTTTTTAGTGGTTGGATGATGTTAATTCGAAAGTTATGTTAGCCAATGAAAATCCTGTTCCAGTATTATTGTTAGCCAATAAGGTAAGTTAAATTACAGTCAGTAATCAAATAATTTTTATTGGTATTGCATACACATTGTTGTTTTCTTAAAACTTTTTTTGAAACTCAACTCTGAAGGTTTATCTGTGCGTTAAGGGAATACAAAAGTAAATGCTATTAAATATTTTGGATGACTTCTTTTTCTTATTTGCAAGGATATTTTTGACATTTAAAAGCATTTAGGTGGTGGGGGGTGTGGGGGTGGTATTACATTCAGGAACACCTACTAAGTTGTGATAATGCTTAATGAATTAACTAGTTTTCTGTAATTTCATTTTTTTTCAGTGTGACATTGATGATGTTTCATTGGAAACAGAAAAACTGAATCGTTTTTGCCAGGAAAGAAACTTTATTGGATGGTATCCAACATCTGCCAAAACAAGTCAAAATATTGGTGAGTTTACTCTAACTGTACCAATTTATAAGCTGTAATAAACTTCAATCTTTGGCATTGATTGCATACATTTTCTTAAGTTAGGACAAAGATTATTTTAAAATTTAAGGTAGATCATAAAAGTGATAATAAATTTTTTTAATGAATTTTGTTCTCCTTAGCATGTGATCTTTTCCTATTTTTTCAGAGGATGCCATGAACTTTCTTGTAGAACATATTTTGTCCCTTCCCAGTGGGGCCCAACAACCAGGTGAACACATGACCATGACAACTTCTGTAACCAACAGTGCTGATGAATCAAATTTTGATGGTATTGAAGAGAAGGAGAAAAGTTCCGGATGCTGTAACTAATAATTTTGATTCAGGTCAAGACATATTACCATCCCTTAGAAACATTTGTTGCAGAAGTTCCTTCCATTTTTTTGGTTAACTGGATCAGATCATAAGTTGATCATTTTAATTTATGTAAACAAAAAAAAAAGAGATTTATGTATTTGAGATTGTGCCCTGCAGTATTTTTAAATTTACTTGATAAAAAAAATCAAAGCACTTTTTTCTGTACTTGGTGAAAGAAATCAAAACATTTAAACAAACAAAAAAATCAACCATAAGGGATCTAAAAGATCTTATTGACATAAAAATTTGATAACCTAGTCTTGATGGAGTAATCTGGCTAGAAAGGAAATGACCAGTATTTTGTTACTATTTATACTTATAAAGGGCATCCCCTTTCACAATGATTCATGGTTATGCATGTTTCCTTGTTAAAACTAGGTGGTGTGACATGCCCTATTTTACTATTAAAAAAAGTGATATGAATGTTTTGCTAATATTTTAAAGTCTCAATCATTTTCATGAATAAACTGAAGTCTATGTAACTTCATTTGTGAAAACTATTTCAGTACTTGTTATAGTTATAGTAAATGGAAGTGCCATACCAGGTCCTGTTCAACTACCTATGTCCAGGATGAGGTTTTGTTTTTAATAATTATTTTATATTTAATATTTTATATTGTATAAAATCAAAACCTTATGTAAAAATGTTTTCTTTGAAATTGTTTTTAAAAAAAAATTAAATGTGATGCTTGAGTTAGTGTGAAGTAGCAGTTCAAATAATGTTTTTGGATTTAGAAGTTTTAACTTTATGACACCATGTCAATACAACATTAATATTTTAGTGGGGAAAAAAACAACTGTAAACCGGGATTGAAAATGTGTGGAATGTAAATAGCATTGCTGATATTGCTACTAGCAAATTTTTAGATTATACATTTTTTCTGCATTCAACTACCAATAGTTTTACTCAGTGTAAATGCTCATTCATAACATTACCAATTATGGTCATACTGGATTTAGCTCCATTGGTGCTTAAATTTAAATACATGACATGTTATATAAATTTGTTATTTGTTATATTTGAAGTTGTTAAAATGTTAATAAAAATGTTATTAAAATTTTATAGTTTTACTTTTACCAATTCTAAAACTTTTTTGATTGCGAAATTTTGGATGACTATAGAACGTTGTTTGTTTTTATTTTCAAGTTTTATTTAGGAAAATTTAAGTTTTGAACTTTGACGCAATAATGGCATTGTAAAATGTGGGTTTTTTTCCCCTTTAATTTTGGAGTGGAGTTATACTATATTTATAAATATAGCCATACACAGTAATAGTGAACTACTTTTTGTATACCGGGGTATGTTTGATCTGTCGTAAGCCACAGGTTTCCCCTGTAGATTTCAACTCTTATTGTTGTGGCAAAAATGTACCGGTATATAAAAAAGTATTAAAAAATTAAAAAATGAAGTTTTCTTAAAATACTTAATGCATTTTTGGTAATTTGAGTGGGGTTACCTTTTTTCATCACTTCTTTTCTTTAATGTAACAGCATTTAAAATTATTTAAGAAAAAATTCAAGTTACTACTAAAAGGAGTAATAAATCAGAAGGATAAAACTAATAAATTTTAATGAATAAACTGATTAAATGAATTCAAATGTATTTCTTCATTTCATTTTGAATTAAACATTTAAAAAAAAAAATGCTGATGGACAGACAATACATTTTATATCAAACCCATTTATCCTAGTCACTAACTTTTGAGATGTATCTAAAATTTGTTTAATATAACCTGGAATATTAAAAAATGTTGTTAATGCTTGTTGTTTGATAATTTTCTAGTGTTCCCATTGTTTGTACTATGCTATACAAATAATGTACCCATGGGTAAGAATGTTTTAGTCTGCTATTATTATTTTATATAAATGTGAAATTAGTTGTCCTTACCATTTATACATTTTATTTTAAGAGAAAAGCCTACCTTGTGAATCTGTTTTTAAGAATTGGGCTAAGGTCAAGTGAGATGTGCTGTTAAAAAAAACTGTGATTTCAGAATGTTTTACAATGGGTGGACCAAAGTATTTTAATTTGTTTGATTGTCTTGCTTAAAATCATTTAACTATTAAAATGAATCAACAAATTTAAAAAATACATAAAATCTGGTCCTCAATTTGGTCCTCAAAACTAACTGGCACTTGAGGCAATGGCAAGGAACGCCACTTATGCCTATATACAGATGCTTCATTTAGATTTCAGGGGCTTTCAACGTTCTGAAGTTTGATCAGATTTTTTCATCTGCTTCTCAAGTCAAGTTTTATCTGCTATATATATTAACTATAGAGTTCCACTTTCTCATGTGGAGATTGCCATCTCAGCTACAATCTTTATTAGTTATTATGTGAGATTCGGTGTTAACTTTTTAAGGTGTTAAATTGCTTAGGTCATAATTAAATTCTTCTAAAATTTGGCTTTTAACTGTCTTGCATTTCTAACTTTTAAAACACCCAAGTTTTCTTTACTTCTCTGAGTAGTTACTTTGTTTATGTATAGATTTATTGTTGTTAATAAAAATAGATTGAAGAGGGACAGAACAATTTTTAAAGACATGTCATGTGTTTGTATTTTTTGGTTCTAATAAATAAATTTGTTACTAATATAGGTCAAATAAAACATGTTTGGATGGCACTTATGCTATGAATCAAAATTAGTCTGATTAAGCCAAAAATATTTGGATGACAGCTGTAATCAATTAAACAACCAGTTTAGTACTTGAAGGAGTAGTATCATTTAGACATGAGGTGTAGTACTAGAATTTAAGTATTATGTCATGTTAACAAGATTCTGCATAAATCATGTAGTTTGTTGCTGATGAAATTTTTAGCATTTAAAAAAGGGCTAATAAAATTATGATTTACTTAAAAAGAAACCAGATTTGCGTTTTGCAGGAGTAAAAAAAAAATCTTCAAATTTTGCTTGACATCTTAATGACATTTGTATGATCTCTATATAAAATATCAAAGTGAGGAAATTGAGACTATAATGGAAATTATAGAAATTTAGTGTTGACATAATAATCTTTACAAAAAAGAACTGTTTTTTCTACCTATGGTATGTTTTTACATGATTAAAAATATACAGACTGCTGTGTTACATCATTTATTGCTATGTGGATGCACATAACATTTATACACTGACATGTAGATCAACTTGTTTATGTTTATTCAACTTATATTTCATAAAGCATATCCTTGTATGTGTTTGGTGAATGTATTGATCAAACATTGTACAAAGTAAAGCTTTGGTAAATAGCTATAAAAGCTTGACTACAGATGATAAAATAAAATGCATTTAGTTGATTGAGTTAATACATGGACTAAAATTCCCATGATCAGATATATTTCTATGTCTCAATAAAATATTTTAGATGATGAACAATCATGTTGGCATATCGAATTATGTTTTAATTTTACCCACTTGAGTCTTAAGTTTGTTTTGTTGATTTTTTTTTGGGGGGGGGAGATATATATATATATATATATATATATATATATATATATATATGTCTGTTTGTGTGGTTGTGCAAATGCAAATTCTTTAAAACATTTGGCTTTTAAATGTGAATTTTTATTTTGACCTTAACCTACTTCTGTATTATAAAAGGAGTACAAAACTAAGATTTAAACAAATATATAGATACTAGAATAAATGACCCGATGTTATCGGGATAATAATGGTAGATCCTTTGCGATAATTTTTTAACTGCTATTGCAAAAACTCATCACAATTCATAACTTTAAAAATGTAATGATATTTACGTTTCTAACATCTTTAAGTTTTGAGAAGTATTTAACTGCTATATATTTTAAGCCTACCCTACTCCCTTTCACGCTCCTAAACTACTTTTTCCCCCTCTAAACATAACCTTAAATTACACAGTCTAAATTATCACTAATTATATCACTTTTGTCACTAAAGAAGTTAATTGAGGGACAATTAATACGTTAGAGAAATACTTTATATTTACCCCTTTTCGTGCCCTTGAATTACAAATGTACACATCTAAAGAAGAATCACCCAACCGTTTTTCACGTCTATAACAGATTTGAGTGTTGTTGTTTTTTTTTAATTTAAATGGTAAATCTCATAAAATTCACATCTATTTACTTTTTGCAAATTAAAAACAAAAATATATTTTAATTTTTTCAAAGTAAATATTAACCCATCTCTATTTTTCAAAATTAATTTTTCAAATGTGTAAAATGATTGGGTTTTGATATTCATGGGTATACTTATATAAATGTACCCAAGATTTGTTAACGCCATTGATCTTCTTAATTGGTAAACATATGTATATTTGTAAAAAGAGAATGTAACACCTCTTTTTCACAAATGTAATACGATAGGAAGTTAACTATATTGTCATCCACGTAAAAATGTACACATATGATTTCCTATCTCTGAAATGTATTTACCCAAGAAATTTAATTATTTATCAAAATCATTCCTTTATTTTCAGAAGTATATAGTGCTGCCTGGGGCAAAGTAACCAACCCCTCCCCCACCCAGATTTAAATAAATTTAGAAAAATCTTCCACTGGATTGTAGTCCCTTCCACACCCAAACTAAAATAATTTGCACTTCATATGGTTCGTCCTTTTTTGTTTTAGTTATAAGTGGATTAGTCAATGCTATTTGGCTATGGAGTTACATTGCACTGTTTGACTTAAACTACATTTTCTGTTTTATCATTGCATGGTTATAAAATTTAAAGAAACCTAAGAGTTTTGGAGAAATAGGCTATTCGCCCTATGACGTCATTTGCGTGATTATTTAGAACAAATTTATTTAAAATTTTATTTCACAATATTAACAACGCACTAAAAGACGCACTAAAATGACTCATGTTGGGTTTTCCTAATAAATGTGATGACGGTGTAATTCTTTGATCGTGATTTTCAAATTTTAGAAAATTTTTCATAACTTTTAACATATATAAAATGCTTAAAATAGTTACTAATACTTAAACGTTTACTAAAATAAAAGCGGATTAAAAATATTTTTTGCGCATTTAAATTTATTCGATTTTTGTAAAATAATAGAAAATAACTATGATTGTTTTTAGGAATCCGAACGTACTTAAATCTTTTCTGCTCTTTGGAGTTACGTCAGTATAGCTCATTCTTATATATAATATATAAATACTTTTAAAAAGCACTCTATTTCAAAACTGTGCTAGAAAGTAAAAAATAAATTATGTCCTCCCAAAACTTCATAGTTGTTACATTCAAATGAATAAAAATGCGTTTGGTGCCCATGAAATAAAATACAATGATGGACACATGTATCATGTATACATTTGCATGCCTGCTAGTGATTTGCAAATAACTTTTAGTTCATGTGCGCCCAATGCGTTTTAGTAATTTTTTGTATACACTTTTTTTTTCTAAGCTAGGAGTTATCAGGTTATCTTAAAGATAGATTAAACTAATGTTTATACATGGTGACTGTCTGTGCATAGCCATCTAGAAGAAGTTATAGTTTTAACATATTGGTTAATGGTTAAAAACACACACAGAAATTATTTGTAGACGGATCAGTGAAAACGAATAAAAAAAAATTCAGACTTGACCAAGTCGTCTTTAATTATAAAACTTTTTAGTAGCATATCCTCATCCTGACTTTCCTTAAGGGTCGTCCATTAATTACGTCAAAAATTTATCCGACATTTTTGACCCCCCCCCCTGTCAACTTCAAACTTTATCCCATACCAACACTCGACACCCCCCCCCCCCAACCAATTAAATAAGGCAAAATTTTTCCCCCCCCCCCCACCCCAAAAAATAAAAAAAAATGAATTATACTACAAATCTATAAATACGTTTGACTTCGTGCTGATGCATTACATTTTTTATAACACAAAATTGTAGGGAAAACATTTTATTGCATCTCTAGCTTGTTGATCAACAAGTTTGATAAAAGTTTTTACACTTAAATTTTATAATGCAGAATCAATTAAAAGTTTGTTGAAGACTAAATATAATTGTTTGTGGAAGTATAAATTTGATTATTGTCAGTATAGCTGACAATTATATTATAGTTTCTAGCTGCTATTATCTTCCCATATAGTTGCTAGGTGTTGCTCTATCGTAACAATGGGCATCGGGGATTTGGGTAGGCGGGTAGGGCAGGGAGGAAATGCAAGGGGGGCATCTGCACCCCCCCCCCCCATTTTGCTGGTTTTATTTAACTTGCTATGTACTGTGGCGCCTCCAGTAATAAACAACTTAACAAGCTGACCAAGTTTTGGTTTTACCCCACCCTACCTTCCCCTGAAATGACGCCCCTGATGGGCATAGTCAATGGTAGCTGATTGATCATTTTCATCGCGTGGAACTGATATACCAGACAAGTCAACATCATCCATATCTAACTATTCAGCACTTTAAATCGAAGCATTGTCTGTGTGATCAATAGTTGCCATAATTAAAGCTCTCTCTATCTTTGATTTGGTATAGTTGTTATTGAACACCGATGAGTTTTTTTTTTTAATTGAACACCGTGTACAATGATGTGTTAATCATTTTAGGGAGCGGATTAAGAGAAAAATGTCAGGTGCAGAGATGCCAACTTTTGATTTCTCTTGCACTAACAAAGTGTGCTAACATTTTGACCAGCCATCTGCAGTGCACAGACACACATTAAATAACTCTTATATTGTCAAAAGCCTAAACATATTTGACAATTTAAACTCATTAAATTGTTTAAAATAATGTAAGAACTAGTCAATTATTAAGATTTAANCTCTTCCCCCCTGTCAACAACTGTCAAACATTTCCACCACCCCCCCCCTACTTTGTTGACGTAATTAATGGGCGTCCCTAACTTATAAGCTATTATTTTCCAAGTCTTCTTGTATTAATTATTACTTGCCACTACTCTTCTTTTCCTGCGATTTGTATAGTTTATTCAATTTTTGACATACAGCAATACAAAAAAATGTATACATTTTTAAGGAGAACTGTACTGTGTGTTGAGAATTTTTGCTGAAACTGTCATAAGGTTTGGGGCTTTTAGCTAATTTTTTAAAAATTTTTTTAAAATAAACCAGACTAGAATTTATTTATGGATTAAGTTATTTGCGTAATAACGGATAGCAACATTAAAAAAAAAGAGAAACAATATATTTATTTATGAAAGTGTATTTGCGTTAAGGGGTTTGGAATGGAGATAACTTTTTGCTTCGCTGATTTCTCGCGGTCTCTAGTGAAGAAATCAGTTTGTGCTCTACAACTCCCGCGAAAGGCAGTATCTGGCCGTTGTCAGGCATTTGTCGAGGTGGACCCCAGCCATCACTGTTGCATATTTGTCACACCCTCGCTGCCATTTTTTGAAAATCGAAGTATTAAAATGCCTCATCATGATTTGCCGTTTCAGGCAGAATATGCGAAAAGTGGTAGATCATCTTGCAAACTCTGCAAAAAGACAATAAGTCAAGATTCACTGAGGCTTGCTGTTATGGTGCAGGTATGTTTAGTTTAGACGTTTAGATTAGACGAATCAGTCGAATCTGATTCAAGTGATTGACTCAGTCAGTGTTTACCGGCCGTGCATATTTCGTAACAAAAGAATAAGATATTTTTTATTTATTTCCCCTAATTATCCTCAATAACATTGACATTATGTAACAATCACAATGGTAGACCGTAATATTTCCATTGGCAATATTGGGTGCTGACATTATGTAACAATCACAATGGTAGACCGTAATATTTCCATTGACAATATTGGGTGCGGCTATTCGGACCGGGGTATCAGAAGTGAGAGTTTGGGTTTATTAAAAAATATTCAAAATATTATTGTAGGAGTTTGTAAGTGTTAGTTTTAGATAAAATTAGGTATCAAATGAAAGATAATTGAATGGACTTTATTTTTGTAAACTCACTTCTTCAGTTTAACTAAAATAAACTCCCACAAATGACACGAATAGCATTTAGTCTAAAGGCTAAAGGACCTGGAATCGTATAGCCACTATGACTATTCGGACTGGGTTCTGAATGTCTTCAGAATAGCCACTTCAGACGATATTCCCCTCCCCCAAATTAAACTACCAATGGCTTCTTGGGAGCTATTACTATTTCTAGTAAACTACCAATAGTATGCCAATAGCTTCTAGAGAGCTATTGACATTGAGTACTCCACTACCAGTGTGGCATTTTGGTAGTTAACTATGGCTATGGACTATGGGGTGATAGATGATTTAGTGCAGTGTTGACTAAAAGTATAGGTAATCATTTAAAAAAAAAAAAAAATTGTTTATTACATCGCTGAAATCGCTCTCATGTTGCCAAAGAAATGTCACTAACTAAACGTGTGCTAAAAAATTTGATTATATGTATTGCAGCTTATGTTTCATCGGATTCTGTGCAGTTTAAAACATTGATTCTGCATAGCATTAAAAAATAAATAGTAAATAGTGATTCCAAGATGTTAAATTAATTTGTGTTATAGATGCACAATATACCCAATGAAATTGTTTAATTGTACATAAAAACATTGATGCTTTTAAATGCCTTTAGTTTTATAATTTAACGAGGATTCAGTTGTGTCAATAATACTCAGTAGCCCTATTACCCAACAGAAAATAAAAAATGGGGCGGGAGGGGGGGGGGTGTGTGTGTCACGTAACCATGTTCTTAAACGGCCTAAGCTTATGTTGTCATCTTTAAGCCTAATCACGTTATTATACAGTTTCATTTAACTAAAGTAACAAGATTTTTTTTTTATATCACGCTTTGTATGCAGTAAAACTATTATGGTAACTATAGACATATTTGGGGCTATTTTTCATTTACAATTTTAATTATAATAATTAGCACATGATAAGCATAAAAATTATCATAATAATGTTGCCCTCTGTTGAAGTGTGAAGATACTAGTTATACTTCTTTTTGTCTTGTTTTCTGATGAAGGCTGTTAGCCAAAACGTCAAAATCTTTTGTCCTGTTTATGAATTCAAGATTAGCATACCTTGTTCTTATATTTCATTTAAAAAAAGTATGTATATTGAAATAAGTAATAAATATTTACTATATAAAACAAATTTACTATTTAGTAACTACTAAAATAAAATGATTTAAATAAATATAGCCTGTTAAGAGGCACCTAATTTTCTATAACCATTGCGATTAAATGTAGAATAATGCAAAAGGGTATACGCTTAGATGCATCCCTACATTGTGAATTTATGAAAAAAAATCTGAAGGGGGCTCAACCTCCTCCCCAACTTTTGTGTGACTTTAGCAGGCATCTTCAATTTCCGCTCCTCCACCACATCTTCGTCTATCAAAGTCATTAATGACGGGCACCTTTTATTTGCAATGATGCATTGAATATAAATCTATCAGTATTGTACTATTATTATTATATTATAGTATTATTCTGAGACTGTATTGTACTATTTTGGGAGTTCCAATGTAATCAGGTCTGTAAAGATAAATGTTTTAATTTTTCTTGTACAAAAGCCACTTTTTTTCAATTCTCTATTAAGTTGAATCTTGAATGATGTCAGCTTTTGATGTAAGAGAAATCTTCATCATTTGAATACTTGTAATAATAAAATCATTGGTTGATTGCACATAACTTTGCCATTTAGGGTCTGCTTTTACGGTGGTGATTATCAGATAATTTCCCTGGTCTAGGGACATGGTTCAAATGTTTTGAATCAGGGGGGCACCAGTTTCTGTCTCTTCAACCAGTTTTTTAATGAAAAGTTTTAATTTCTAATAAATTAACTTTAATTAATTGCTATATATTTTTTTTTTATTACAGATTGATCAGTAATTTGTAAGCATCTAACTTGCTCATACGTGCATTTCTGATATTTTTCTGGCAATCAATTACACTAAATTACTTCAGATGAATGATCCACTCAATTTTCCTGGCACCATTTTCAGTTTAGTTCAGTTCAGTTTCCACTTCATCAGAGATACTTTAGATCAGCTCGATCAGGGCGAATTCTTTCTCTTAAAGCTTGGACCGAAACATATAAAAATTAGTTTGTTCTGCAGTCTGTGTGAATTTACCAGCGGGCTTCCCCAGGGATTACCAAATCTAAGTGATCACTAATTAAGTCAATATTGTCACTTCTTTTAATGCTGGTTTCTATGCTAGAGAAATACTTTAAATGTCTTGTGTTAAAATTCTTAACTGTAATATGTTGTCTTGGTTTAAAAATATGTAGGCCTACTTATTTATGTGCTGAAAATGAATATGTACAATGTAATAAAAAAAAAAACATTTCCATTTATTTGGATCAATAAAGTATTTTATCTTATTGTATCAGTTTTGTTGTTGTTTTTTTTTTTTGATGGATTCGCTTTTCAGTATCTAGTGCATACAAAGTTACAATTTAATTAGTATCCACGTTAACTTAAGTTTATAA
Organism: Lymnaea stagnalis; assembly: GCA_964033795.1. Classification (NCBI taxonomy): domain Eukaryota; kingdom Metazoa; phylum Mollusca; class Gastropoda; family Lymnaeidae; genus Lymnaea; species Lymnaea stagnalis. The sequence goes on from CAXITT010000010.1 coordinate 508,544, forward strand.
AATAATTCATTTTTTTTATAAAATTTTTACTTTAAATATGTACAATGTAATAAAAAAAAAAAACATTTCCATTTATTTGGATCAATAAAGTATTTTATCTTATTGTATCAGTTTTGTTGTTGTTTTTTTTTTTTGATGGATGCGCTTTTCAGTATCTAGTGCATACAAAGTTACAATTTAATCAGTAGCCACGTTAACTTAAGTTTATAAAATAATTCATTTTTCTTATAAAATTTTTACTTTCAGTCCCCACATTTTGATGGAAAGGTAAGCAATTCTTTATACAACATAACTTATTTTCCAAAAATTGGTTATTATATATTTTCTTGTTGACACATTTTTTGACACAAGTTTTGTGTTTTGATATATTTAAATATTTTAATAGAACGTTTTAAGCTATTTACTTTTTTAAAATGTGCATTTTTATTACTGTATCCCATAATTATTGTGTCAATAGCTTAAATGTTTTTGTTTTTTTTAAAGGTTCCAAACTGGTTTCATTATGAATGCTTTTGGAAGAGAGCTAAATGCAAAAACCCAGATGATATATACAATTTCCACACTCTCAGATGGGAGGATCAGCAGAAGATAAAGGAAAAAGTTGGCCCAGGCATGTAGTGATAAATTAACATAGTTAAATTAATTTTCAAATTTTGAATTTTGGAAAAATAAATAAATAGTAAAATTGGTCCTTTTGTTTAGTTCACCAATTTGGAAAATCTTAGTATAACTGATTTGGTTTCTCAGGTGGAACGGATAGCGCTGCTGGGGATGATGGGACAAGTTCAAGTGGAGGAGACGAATTTGCAACAGAGTATGCAAAATCAGGACGAAGCCAGTGCAGAGGTTGTGAACAATTTATTTCCAAGGTTTGTTCAGTTGGAAATTGTCTTCTAATGTGATCATGCTAATAGTACAGATAAGCCTTTTGCTCTAAGTTAATGTTTATGTGTATACTTTTATTTTAATTTCATTTTTGATTTGGTTGACTACTTGTGTTAGTTATATGTTAAACCATACCTTAGCTACTTGTTTTTTTTTTGTTTTTTTTCAGGATAGCTTACGAATTAGTAAGAAAGAGTTTGAATCTCAGAGGGCAGTGATGTATGGACCCCAGGACTTATGGCATCATGTTGATTGCTTTGTTGAAAAACGAGAAGAGCTGGGTTTTTCTGAAGAAATGGACCCTTCTGTGTAGGTTGAATTGAATGTCTCAGACCATTTAAATGCTTCAGTTTTAAAGATAATTTATTATTGCTTTCTGCTAATTGGTGAAATTTAATTTTAGAGAAGAATCTTTCTAAACAGTTTGGGTAATATTTGTGATAGTTGTAAGCTTGATATCGCAATTTAAAAAAATACTTACATTTTTACTTTGAAAAATAGCATAATATCTGTCAGTAAGAATGTAACATTTGGTTTAAAAATTTATGAAGGTCTGAGAGGTGTCCCACACCACAATTTTTTTCATGTGATGTCTTGTTTGGTTTTTACTTGAAAAAAAATTAGATAGAATTATTGTAATACATTTCGTAAAAAATTTTGTAGTAGTACAGATATAGAATTTAAGTGTGGACTTTGTTTTAGAACCACTGTTTTCAACCATTTAAGTGTTGGCAGATAAACGTTTTCCATTTATTGATAGATAGCATAATTTTAATTAGACTCAACACACAATATCATTTGATGTGATTAATTATAGTGTAATACAGCATGGTAATGTTTAAAGTAAATAGACCCTTGTTCAACATTTGAGTACAATTTTGAGATCCCTACATGTTATACATTATTTTATAAGTATCAATATTAAATTAAATGTATGGTACACAAAATCTTAATATTACATAATGTTTTCAGCATTAAAGGTTTTGGAAAGTTGAAGCCAGAAGACAAAGAACAACTTTATTCAAAACTAGGAAAGGGCAAAAAAACGACGTAAGTTTGTTTAGGTAAACTGTATGTAAAAATTAATTAAAATTTCTTTTGAGATAATTGATAGAGATGGTTAGATTTAAAAACATTTTAGAAAGTTGAAATTATTGTATTTTTTGTGTGGTTTTTTGTGTTTTTTTTATAAACGTTATACTCCATCTTAAATATTTTCTTATTCTAGTGCAAAAAAGCGAAAAGCTGATCCTAAAACTGAAAAAGACCCTAAGAAGGTGAAGAAAGAGGAAACAGAAGATGAAAAAGCTCTGAGAGTAAGTTTTTTTTCTTCTTTCTTTTTGAAATGCAAAAATTAGAATTGGATTGATATGAATTTGAATCAATGTCTGCAAGGATTGATTAACTGTCGTGACTTTTTTAGTTGGATACAAAAATTTGGGGGATGTCTTTTGAATTTAAAAGGAAATTAAGGAATTCAAAACCTATACTTTAATTGAAGACCCCAGTGCTTAAATTACTTCAGCCACATTGTTTAAACCAAGACCTTTTTTTATCCGGTTTAGCCAAGTGTACTGCTTAAATTTGAACACATAAAATAAAATGTAACTAAGACCCTTACCATATTTTAAATAAGCCAAAAATTAATAATTATCAACTTGTGTAGACAAAAAGAATATTTGAAATGCATTATATCAAAATGGGTATTTTTGACTTAAATATTTTTAGCACAAGTGTGATATATGCATAAACACAGCATAGGGCTTGACTTATTTTCAAACTTCAACACAGAGTTATTTTATCCACCGCCTTTCAGTTTTGTCTCATTGAATTGATTTGAAATTGATGTCACAGAGTAAATGTGTTGTCATTTTTTTCCTGACCGCCCCTGTTCTGGCTGGGGAAAGTTTGTTTACATTCGAATGGGTTCCATTTGTTTTCAAGAATTACCAATAGGTGACACAATTTCTAGATTTTCTGTACTAGAACAAACAAATTTAATTCCTATATAAAGCCAGCCAAGCTACTTAGCAGATAGACTTACCGAGAGATATACTTACAGAGAGATAAACTTACAGAGACATACAAGACATTTTATATTATTGTGTGAATAAATTAATATTTCTATTTTGAGAAATGTACCTTTTTTTTCCTCTGGGTGTAAGTTGATACCTTTTTGCTTCTTAACTCACATTTTTATTTGTGTAGAAATTTATTTATATAATTAAATTTATATCACTATCTTTGGTATCGTTTTCTTTGCATACTGTTATATCAGTCTTTTGTTACATATTGTTTTATCTACAAGCCAACTATACCACATTTAATCTTTATAACCATAATGGTATGTAACATCTTCAATTAGACAATAGATATAATAATTATGCAGCAATTGCTTTCAAGAAAGTTAACCAATCTTGTGTCTATAAACTCTCATTGATTTTAAAGCAGGACTGTGAGTTCTCTACTACTGGTACTTCATCTTGAAATTAAAATTAGGTTTATACCATTTGCATATGTACAGAAAAGTTATACTTTCCTGCAAAATGCTTTCTTCTAAATAATCTGTATATCTCATAAGGAACAAAGCAAAATAATATGGGAAATACGAGACAAGCTGTCCAAAGATGTCTCTAATGCTGCAATGAAGTTGATGCTAGAATTAAACAATCAAGAAATTCCATCAGGGGAGAGTAAGGTAAGATTGATGCATAATCTTTTAAAATTAATCCTTAACAGTAACGAAGATTGCACATTAATTTGTTAGAGATAGAACTAAAATGAATAGAGTGATCATTGTTAAGTGCATTATCTAATCAAGTGGAATGTCGGAGGGAAAATGTTTTTATTTCCCAGTAATGTCCACTCGTTAATTGTTAGACTTACCTATTAAATATTTCAACTGAATTCTTAAAACCGAGTTTAATTTTTATTTTATAAAGTTGTTAGACGCCATGGCTGACTGCCTTGTCTTTGGGGCGCTTGAAAAGTGTACAGAATGTAAAAATGGACAACTTTATTACACGTAAGTTTAATTTCTAAATTATAACCATGTCTGTTTTGGTTTTTGGAATAAAAAATATAAGTTAAGCTACCCTTTGCTCTATACTTAATTCAGTTTTGAGAAGAGTATCTTGCTTATGAGCTCAAAGCCTTTTTTTTTCCCCCAGTGCTGAGGGCTATGCATGTACAGGAAATTTGACGGAATGGACAAAATGTATGAATGTCACAAAAATTCCAAAAAGAAAGGCATTCAAAGTTCCAAAAGAATTTCATGATGTGCCATTTTTGTAAGTATGAAGCCAATAAATAAAATATAATTTCTATAAGTTAAAACTGAGATATTTATTTATTTATTTATTTAGGCATTTTTATATAGCGCTTATCATAAAGCTCTAAGCGCTTTACAATTATTAAAACATGTAAACTAAGTAAATACAAATGAGACACTAGGATAGTAAATACTATTCTATAGAAACAATGAAAATGGCTATAAAAAGAGGACACTTTGACACTTCAGGATTAAACCGAAACAGAAAATTAGGTAGGGCAAGGAGGGTGCATCACAGGTCATAGGCGGACCTAAACAGATGAGTTTTAAGGGACTTTTTGAAA
>CAXITT010000010.1:520443-537590 GCA_964033795.1 Lymnaea stagnalis
GATTATTTCAGAAATTCCCCCCCCCCCCCCCGAGATCTAGCTGAAAGAAACCCTGGTAGTGATACCAAACTGTTGTATTAAAATCGTTGAAGGCGTAGAGCTGATTTGCGAGTTATAAAAGTATTTTGTAAATGTCACAGACTGGATCTTATCAAATACCGGTATGCCAAAATCCAACGCTCCACTGCAGAACAGTTGGATCATCTATTTTATTTTAAAAACCATCTCTATTTTTACAATCGCCGCGGTTCTGAGGAACAAAATAATTCTGTAACAACACTACGTCACACGCTTGCTAGCAGTCAAAGGCGATGGTGAGTGAAGTTGTCGCTAGGGCGATGAGTCTAAACATTACTGTTGACGCAGCTAGCTAGTTCCTTGTGACTGTGACCACACAAAGCAACAATACGACAATCACCGTCAATTCCATCAATACGATGCGTCGCGGTTATTTATTTATATCCTTTGACACTCCCACCAATCCCCTACCCATGCGTGTCTCCGTATGCCACAATTTCCGTCATCAACAACCCCACCTCCCCACTCCCCATGAGTGCTTCCGAAATATAATAAGAATGGTCCCAACTTTAAAAAAAAATATAAAAAAATACAACCAATCGTTTTTCTAGTTCATATTCACTGCCAGATCTTCATTAGAGAGGGCTAAAACTAAAACGCCCAAACCCGAAAATTTATTAATTTTTTTAAATCGAGGAAAAAATTTTTAAATCGGGTCTCTGAAAATCGTAGTTTTGGATTTGGAGGGTACAATCGTAAAAGACATCTAAAAATCGTACATTGTACACCAAAATCGTAAGAGTAAACAGGTCTGCTATTAGTTGATCAGAGTTTACGGTACTTCATTTCAACAAATGCATGATAGTCTGGAGATTTACATGAAAAAGAAATACTAGAACCATTGCTGGTATATACATTAAGAAAATGGTTAGTAGTGACAATGCTAAATAAAGATATTCATGCCACCTGATGAATATATCCTGCAATATTTGTCCGGTCGCCGGACGTGAATCATCAATTGATCTGATTGTGATCCATCCTTTTACTGGGCTAAAAAATAATTCTGTTGTGCTGTGATTTTTAAAATTTTTTATGAACGCTTTTATTAATTAAATGGATAAATCTATTGCAATTGGTGGGTACAATGATTTAATAAACATATTCTAACCAAATTAAAAAGCATACAACTGCAGCTAACAGCAGTGAATTTACGACATCCATGTCTAACTTCTTTGCTAAGGAATCAGACGATTTAGTTATCAGATCGGAATTTACCGCATTTATTATTGAAGGAAATATTTCTCTAGCCGACTCTGATCGTTTTAATGCCAGAGTCAAAGAAATGTTTCCAGACTCGCAGATTTCTAGAAGATTGTGAAGAAAAATTGTTTAGAAAAATTACAATGAAACAAGCCCAAGCATGAAAGTTGAAAATCTTTTTAACTTGCTCGTAACTAAAATCACTTGCAATACTAACCTTCAGTTGTCCAAAGAGCTGTTGGACAAAAAAGGCCACTAGGGATATGCTGGAAAACTGAACTCTTAGCAGCCTGTGTACACATGTTGATAAAATGGATACTCTATTCTGTATATAAACATTTCAAGTAATAGTTTTCTTATTTTCAAAGACAATGGGAGGTAACTTAATATTTGTTTATTTACTAAAAAAAAAAAAAAAAACCGTGTGTCTTGGAGTGGATGCTCAAAACCCCCCCCCCCCCCTCCCCAACCTCCATTTGTTTCTTAGGTTGGCAGGTCTTAGCATGTTTTTAAAGAATAACCCGATTAAAATGTTTTCTTTTTAAGCTGGTGGATCTTCCGAGCTTGGGGCAGAGTGGGTACAACAATTGGAGGCAATAAAGTGGAGAAATGTGGCTCTAAAAATTCTGCCATAGCAACATTCAAAGAACTCTACCTTGATAAAACTGGAAATGAATGGGAGAACAGGAAAAACTTTCAAAAGTTCCCAAATAAATTTTATCCTTTGGAAATAGATTATGGTCAAGTAAGTTTTTGCTAAACTCTGTTTCAATTTTTTTTAGCATTTCAATCAAGTTCATAGTTTATTAATCAAATTAAATAACGTTTAAAATTTCAACAGCTGTAAATAAATTTTTAGTATAAATACATCGTTTAAAAACATGTAGTCCCCACTATTTTAAGCCTAATTTATTAATGTTTAACTCTTATGGAAACCCATTTTTATAATAATCCTGTAGTTAAGCCTTGCAGCTTACCACAGTAATGTAACTCATGTTTATATTACATTAAGGATGAAGATGACATAAAAAAGCTGGATCTGGCGTCATCCAAATCATCTTTACCAAAGAGTGTTCAAAACATTATCTGCATGATTTTTGATGTTGAAAGTATGAAGAAAGCTATGATGGAGTTTGAGGTACTCTTTTTTCTCCCCACATTTCTCAATTAAAGCTCTTCTCATTTTTTATGTCTTCTCTTCATTTGCCCCAATTTATAGGCTCTTTAATTTCTCATTGTAAGCTAATGTCTTTTCATGAAGAGGGATAACTAGTTTTCACTATGGGAAATTAAGTACTTGTCAATTCACTTTTAAATTATACTTGGTAGCTATCATTTAAAGTTAAATAAACATGTTTTTCTGGGTCTTTTTTTTTAATGCTGAAAGTGCACTCTTAAAAAATAGTTGTAAAATGGACTTCAAGTCTTTATTGATATGCTTGTATTATTTTATGAAACAGATAGATATGAAGAAAATGCCTCTCGGTAAACTGTCAAAAAGACAAATACAGTCAGCTTATTCTATTCTCACTGAGTTACAAAAGGTCAGTCAATGTTCTAATTTAAATAGTTTAAATTTAAAAGGTTCTACTTGACTACTCTTACTTCATAACATAGTTGTTAAATATCTAACATATTTAGAGACAGTATATAAAAGTGATTTCAATGCTTAAATCATATTGTCTTAAGTTTAGCTCATGATGTATTGTAAAGAATGGAAATCATATAACAATCCTTTAATTTTCAATTGTTATTTTTGTAGTTTTTTTTTTGATTTGATGAAAATATTTTATAGTTGATAGATCTTGATGAAAATTCTTTTTAGTGACAGATCTTGATGAAATTTTTTTCTAGTTGATAGATACCAAAGGTACACAGACACAGTTCATTGATGCCACAAACAGATTTTACACAAATGTCCCTCATGACTTTGGAATGAAAAAACCACCAATGCTTGACACTCTAGACATTATCAAGGTTGGTCAGAAAGGAATGAAAGGGGTTAATTGCTAACTCATAGATGTTATTTAAAAATTAAAAGGGAGTGAAAAGTTAGTTTCAGAGCCTAAGCATATTTCCATTATAACTTGGGTTTATTGACAGAGTGCTCAATATATTAACTTCATCATCATCATCATGTCCCTTAGTCCTTGGACTGTTGGGGCGCCACAGATGACATGTGAACTATCCTCCTCCATTCGTCTCTGTCTTATTGACAGAGTGCTCAATAATATTATATTAACTGAAAATAACTTGCTAAATAGAATTAATATAATTCTTGTAACACTATCTGAAACATCTTGCTGAGGGACTTCAATATTTATTTGAACAGCAAAAGAGTGATATGCTGGACAATTTGTTGGAAATTGAAGTTGCGTACTCATTGCTGAAAGGAGGAGATGATGGAGAAGATCCTATCACAGCTCACTACAAGAAACTTAAATGTCTTTTGGAGGTATTTAAATTCTCTTATACATGAAGAACAGGTGTTTATAGCTAATGCCTCCATTAAAAAATATAAAGACAAATTAGACAACTAGAACCAAAACAAAAATATGCATAGTGCAGTTGGATTTTTATTAATATTTTTTTTTTACTTAAGTAAGGATTATGGCGATATAAGGTACCCTTGACTAAATGTTCCATATCTGTCTACATAAACCCAACTATTTTAATTAAACCATGCCCCTTGTTTTTCAAGCCTTTGGATCCATCCTCTGAAGAATTTGACAGATTAAAGACTTACACCAAGAACACTCACGCTGCAACCCACAATATGTATGATTTGGAGATTTTAGACGTAAGCCGATATTTGCTATTGCTACATGCAGTTTAGTCTTAAACATTTCATGTGTCTTAAACATTATGTAAAATTTTTACCAGTAATTATCACAGGATAAAATCAAGTCAGGACTAATCAGCTGGTTCAATCTTGTTCATTACTGAGACCATCTAAATGGCTGTAAACAATCTAGTTAATTACTGAGACCATCTAAATGGCTGTAAACAATCTTGTTAATTACTGAGACCATCTAAATAGCTGTAAACAAAAATTAAATTGGAATCAAACTTAGTATCCTTTGTTGGATAATATATTTTTAACAGGTCCTGAAAGTAGTGAGAGAAGGAGAGTCTCAGATGTTCCGTCCTTTCAAAGATCTTCACAATCGGATGTTGTTGTGGCATGGCTCTCGCACCACAAACTACGCCGGTATTTTATCTCAGGGTCTGCGTATTGCACCTCCAGAGGCGCCAGTTGTAAGTAGAAAAGATAACTTCTTATTTAGCTAGTTATAATTCTATTATCATCTTATTTGTAAAACATACTTTTTTATTGCTATAATTTTTTTTATTTCCCTACTGTATTTCTTAGAAGTTTGTTTAAATTTTCAGAAGTAATAACCTTTAAATTCTAAAATTATATAAAATACTACATTCACAAAAATTTGTAACTTTCCAATTCTCTAGGAATGTTATACTTAAGTCTTTTACTTATTTTCTTTTGTAAATCTAGCTTACCTTTCTGTTATATCTTTTAAAAAAACATTGGTTTCTCCATAATTGAAGATTATATTACATGTATAATTATATTACATGTAAAGAAGTACTTCATGTATAGATGTATTACACGTATAGATTCTGTAATTTGTATAATTGGTAATTAATTAAAAACCATACCTCAAGTGTTTTATCAAGAAAAATCAAGTGAACTTCTAATCTACTATTGTTATTCACTTTATAAGAATCCTAATTAATGTTAAGTTATGGAAATTTTATTTGCGCGCCTATTGAACACAGCATTACAGCCTTAAACACATACCTAGAGCATTATTATTTGAGAGAAGGCCCTCACTGTCTCTTCTCTACCTCACAACACATGCTCCTTCCTAGCCCACTCCTTAAACTTCCCCAAGAAATTGCAGTGGATATATATACAGACCTGTTTACTCTTACGACTTTGGCGTACAATACGATATTGAAGTGTATACAATACAATATATATACTGTATGTTTATTTTTTACTACAAATATAAGGTACTAAACGATTTTGTAATATTGTATGATTTTAAGAGTTTGAGGGTAAACAGGTCTGAATATAACATTATTAAAGAAATGGTTTTTACATTAAATTTTAATAATTAAAACTAAATAAAAGCATTTCTAAGAAATTACAGTGGATGATTAAATAACTTGTACATTCTTAGTTGATACAATTTTCTCATTTTCTCATCGTCTTTTCCAGACTGGGTACATGTTTGGTAAAGGTGTCTACTTTGCAGACATGGTATCAAAGAGTGCCAACTATTGTCGAACATCCAAGACTGATAACATTGGTGTTCTGCTGTTGTGTGATGTAGCTTTGGGAAACATGTAAGATTTTCTGTGCTCAAGTGCCTGTTGTTAAAAAAATGCATAATGGTTAGGTTCTCTCTATATTTTAGAATTATGTGATCAACATTATTTCTTATCAATTTATCTTTCATCTGAAATCATAATCTAATATTTTGTTTTTTAAAGTGACAATCATATGTTTACATTATTTACTGCTTTTTTTCTCTCACTTAACACATTCTATATATAAAAGTTTATTTATAATTTTAAGTAACCATTCGCTGTATTCTTTGGGGAAAAAAAAATATTAAAGGTATGAGTTGAACCAATCAGAGTATGTGACCAAACTGCCTAAAGGAAAGCATAGTACAAAAGGTTGGTACTTGACTACTGACTATTATTAAACTAGAATTCTTGTTGATACTTAACATTATGTTTGATTTATATTATATGGATGTTGTGGAAAGAGGGCTGCCTCATGTCTGACATTAATTTAAATCTTTATTTAGAATTTTTAAAAATTAAAATCATAAAAATGTATTTGTAATGTAAAACAATTTTTTTCCGATCGTTATATTAGGTGTTGGCCGCACATGTCCAGATCCTAAGGGTAACTACGTGACTCCAGATGGTGTGGTCATTCCAATGGGAGAAGGGGTTGACTCTGGTGTAACTAACTCAAGCCTCTTGTATAACGAGTATCCTTTTACACTGGAATTTGTGAGTTCCTTGAATGGAAAATTTGTCAGGATGGTCAAGTTGGGCATTATCCAAATTCTGTTTGACACATTCAGTCAGAAAAGTTTGCCAGTGCCGTCTAGATATTACTTTTTCTTGACATTCCACTATGAAAATAATTTTCAAGGCTTGATAATTTACTTGCAGAAATTTGATATTGGAAAGAGAAAAAGATAAAATATAACAGTGGCATCACTTAAGACTAAAAGCCGTGATTTTGAATCAGTTTGTTCGCTGCCTCAATGAAGAAATCTCCAGCCTGACACTTGCAATTAAATCCAAAGTTGTTATGGCTTTTTAAGTTCAAGGAGAGCTCTTAGTATTTTACCAATTTCTAACCTATCATCTTGGTATGCGCCATAGCATCAATGTTACTGTTGTATTTAGTTTTGTTGGTATTTCACAGCATCAAATGTTACTGTTGTATTTAGTTTTGTTGGTATTTCACAGCATCAAATGTTACTGTTGTATTTAGTTTTGTTGGTTATATGAGAGCACAGCTTCTATCCATTGCGTTGCAAATATCTGCCTAGTGGGGAATCATTTACCTTAACTCTTGTGCCAGATTTATTGTTTACGACACTGCTCAGGTCAACATTAAGTATCTCCTCAAGATGAAGTTCAACTACAAATGGTAGACCCTCAGTTGTCAACTACTTGGTGCTGTGCCACAGATGTTATTGAAAATTTAATGCAATTAAATGTCATTTTAAACTTTGAGTTGCTGTAATAGTAACTAGCCATTATAAAATAAGTGTGCCACAAAGTGGAGTACATTTGTTTCACTGTACACACATCAATTAGAAAATTCTCTTGCTCTAAAAATAATCGAACAAAGAATTTCAATTAGCTAAAAATTTGTGATAAAAATTCCTATGAGAAATATATAAAAGCTATAGTTCCAATCATTTTTTTTTACCACTGCTTCAATTTATATAGTGGGTGTTTTTCTCCTGGGAATTTTTATCAAACATTTTTAGATATTGAAATTCTGTATTCAATCATTTTTGTTACATTTAAAATACCCTACACATGAAAGGTTGAGAAACACTGCCTTGACAAATTGACTGATTTCCTTGTCTTTGTCAGCATGATCTAGTCAGTCAGTGCACACTTGTGTTCAGTGGCTTTTCAGTGTGTCACTGAATTTGGCAAATTCCCTATATGCTCATTGAATGATCATTATTCCAAACTGATCACAAATTATTTTTATTTAGTATTTACTCTATGTATTTACTACTAAAATTGGATTCGTATGCAGGATCAAATATGTTAGAAAATTGAACGGTTGGAAAATTTCAAGGAAAGTGTGTTGTTTGTCAGGATGACAGATGGAAAAGGTTGAGAAGCACTGCCTTAATGTTATATACACAGCTTTCATTTTAGGTGTGAACTCAAAGTTGTTTTTTTCCTATCAATTGTGTGTTAGTTATGTTCTTTTAATAGGGGGTATGGGGAATAAACTCTGTCCATTCTAGTTAGATGGATGTGAAAGTTGATAAGTTTTTAAATTGGTGTTTAATTTTGGATCAAGGGCAAATGTCAGTAAGACTTTGGTAAATTTCTTGTTTTTTTTTAAAAATGTTTTTGATTACTTTATAACAGTACACAAATTTATTTCAGATTTTATGAAGCTAAAATTTTGATGTGAAATTTAAACTTTTCTTCTAAGATCTATATCTAGATTTGTATTGATTTGTTATTTTCAATGTCCATGGAAGTATTTGAAATTCAAAAATGTTTCATTGCAGTAGAGACAATTTTAAATCACTTCAGATTTAGCTTGTAGGCAAAATAAATAGCCAAACAAGAATGTGGTGTCCTCACTTCAAACATTATAAACTGTCCATACACATAGCCCAAACAATAAACTGTCCATACTTGTAGTCCACTGTGCAAAGAAATAATTCATTTTGACCTTCATGTTGTTATTGTTTTAAAAATAATTTCTGTTTCCATGATTCCAATTGAGAAAGAATGTTTATCAGATCAATTGTATGATTTATGCAATTCTTTGATGAGAAATAAAAGTTGACATTTTAAAAGTGAAAAAAAACTACTGAATTCTTGATTAGAGAAGGGAATGCCATGAAAAAACTCATTTGTTTAATGCTCTTTTTTGCAAGGGTTAAATATTCCCTATTCCCCAATGCATCTGTTGGGTTTGCTGAAACATCACATTAAAGCTATCATAGAAATATAGCCATCAATCATTTTAGCTTTCATCTTAGAGCTGGTCAGTGTGTGTGTCAGTGTTACAAAATCTTGCTTCAAACAAAAAGAACAAATTTTACTCCTCAAGAAGAAAACAACCACGTCCAGACTAACTTCAATTCTACATCTCTGAAATGAATCATCTGTACAGTTAATAATGAATCATCTGTACAGGTCATGAAAATTAACCAATTGGAGAAAGGATCAATGAAAAAATTTCATTGATCTCAAGATGATTAGACAATATTTTTAATTTACTAAGTTGTTAACATCTTGATGGTGATTCAGAGCTAAACCAGCTAGTCTTTACCCAATGTCTTTATTAGAGGCAATCCTATCCCTGTCTTGAGTGTCTTGATTTTATATTTATTTTTTAAATAGAGGGGGAGGGAAGGCTTGGATTGTTATTCCTTTGTTTTAATTATATAAAATATTTACAGAAAGTACAAATTTCATTTGTGGTTTGTATTGAACTGAAGATTTTTAAAAGCGACTTCCTTAAACCACATGTCAAACTCAAGGCCCGCGGGCCACATCCGGCCCACCGTAAAATTATATCAGGCCCGCAAGGTCTTGAGCGGCGCACAATTATATCCAAGTCAATGCTATGGTGTTTCCCATTTTACACTTTGCTGAAAAACTTAGCTTACTTCGTGCTGAGTTCGCACGGCGCTTTAGTGATTTTGAGGCACAGAAACGTAATTTTGAAATGTTTCGTAGCCCATTTGTCATAGACCTGGAATCTGCACCTGTAAATTTGCAGATGGAGATAATTGAGCTGCAGTGTAATGGGACACACAGGCTGCACAGTTCACTCTCTGTCCTCTTGTACTTGCATGCTTCATGAATTACCTAATGGCAATCAGTTCATTTTGAATGCATCGGTCTCATTAGTCTGTATGACAATATTTTGTTAAAACCTATTAGTATTAGTTTTAAAGAATTAGTGTTAAGTTGATTGAGAAGACAAAGAATTACGGTATGTTGTAAAGGGGTGTTGCAAGTTAAGTACACATCGAATCCAGCTGAGGCTTTAGACTATGCTGTTACAAAAACTTATCTAAGCTACTTCCTTCCTCAGTTCGACAAGGTGGGGAGAAATCCCCCCTCTCGCTAGCAGCTAGGCTACTCTAGTCCATCGCTAGCAACTATGCTACTCTAGTCCATCGTTAACAACTAGGCTACTCTTCTCCATCGCTGGCAACTAGGCTACTCTAGTCCTTCGTTAGCAACTAGGCTACTCTAGTCCATCGTTAGCAACTAGGCTACTCTAGTCCATCGTTAACAACTAGGCTACTCTTCTCCATCGCTGGCAACTAGGCTACTCTAGTCCTTCGCTAGCAACTAGGCTACTCTAGTCCATCGCTAGCAACTAGGCTACTCTAGTCCTTCGTTAGCAACTAGGCTACTCTAGACCTTCGTTAGCAACTAGGCTACTCTAGTCCTTCGTTAGCAACTAGGCTACTCTAGTCCTTCATTAGCAACTAGGCTACTCTAGTCCTTCGTTAGCAACTAGGCTACTCTAGTCCTTCGTTAGCAACTAGGCTACTCTAGTCCATCGCTAGCAACTAGGCTATTCTAGTCCCTCGCTACCACCTAGGCTACTCTAGTCCCTCGCTACCACCTAGGCTACTCCAGTCCCTCACCTGCAACTAGGCTACTCTTCTCCCTCGCTAGCTACTAGGCTACTCTTCTCCAAAAGAAGCCGATGTTGCTGATGCGACTATTTCTTGCCTAAAGTTGTCATCTCACCAATCATAGTCTGACATGGTAGCATGGTTATAAGTTATACACGGCATACGATTCAACAATACTCTCGCTTCCACGTCCAGACATGGAAACTGTACACCCCATGTAAACTATACACCCCATTTTCTTTATTAAAAAATATTATATTTGTTAAAATCATTTGTCCACTTAAACAGTGGTCTTGACACCGTAATGCTCTTTGATTTTGCCACCTATCAATCACGAAAACTACTAAACACTGTTTTTTTAAAAATTGCATTGTACATTTCAGCACCTATATAAAACAATTTGAACACAAGACATTTTGTAATAAATTTTTTCACTAGCAGCCATTCAGTGAGTTCTCTTAGCCATATCACAGACTTATTAGTTCTCATTAAGATTTGTGACTTCAGGGAATACTCCAACACAGCAAACCTGGGTCATACAAGTTGATTAGACCCTTAGTAAACGCAGTTGACCGAAAAGCCCTGTTAGGACCTAGGGATGGGATCGAACAGAACACTCTGAACTCGCAACCTGCTGATGACCTTACCAAACTGCACTCTGTTGACGACCTTACTAAACTGCACCCTGTTGACGACCTTACCGAACTGCACTCTGTTGACGACCTTACCAAACTGCACTCTGTTGACGACATTACTAAACTGCACTCTGTTGACGATCTTACTAAACTGCACCCTGTTGACGACCTTACTAAACTGCACCCTGTTGACGACCTTACTAAACTGCACCCTGTTGACGGCCTTACACAACTGCACGCTGTTGACGACCTTACCAAACACGATCTTACCAAACTGTACACTGTTGACGACCTTACCAAACTGCACACTGTTGACGACCTTACCAAACTGCAACCTGGTCATGACCTTAACGAACTGCACCCTGTTGACGACCTTACCAAACTGCACACTGTTGACGATCTTACCAAACTGCACCCTGTTGACGATCTTACCAAACTGTACACTGTTGACGACCTTACCAAACTGCACACTGTTGACGACCTTACCAAACTGCAACCTGGTCATGACCTTAACGAACTGCACCCTGTTGACGACCTTACCAAACTGCACCCTGTTGACGACCTTACCAAACTGCATCCTGCTGATGACCTTACCAAACTGCACCCTGTTGAATACCTAACCGAACTGCACCCTGCTGACGACTGTACCGAACTGGTTATACCTTTTTCATTGTAACTAACGAATTACTGAGTCAATTTTATTTAAATAATTATACCGGTACAAAGTTCGTCAGTCGAAATCGACCATGACCACCCTAATCATCGTATTTGTGAACTAATTATGAACTTGGCTGTGGGTGCGCAGAAGGCTGATTGATATGGCAAATTCTAATTAATTGCATACCATCTTACTTGTGGTATAACAGGATCTCGTCAAACAATGGCTGCGGCAATGCTTGAACTTCCCATTCTAATTCTACTAAGTTACTTGACTAAACACGACTTCAGGTATCGCACTTTAGTAGCACCAAGTTAGTACTAACTTCGGGGAATTTTATTTTGCGCGCCTATTGATCACACCATTACATCCATACCTAGAGAATGATTATTTGTGATTGTTTTCAATAGATTTGCCAGGTAGTATGCCGCGTGTAAGCAATGTGAAGGTGGACATGTTTTGTGACCCATAAATATTGGTATCAATCTTTAATCACCTTTTGGCAGTGATGTCAGAATTAGCTGCTGTGCTGGTGACAACCTCAACTTAGCTGTAGAAAAAGCTTTGAAATCAAATATTGGTGAGCTAATCCATGAGATCAAATTTTGGTTAGCTAATTGTGAGATAAAATATTGGTTTACTTATCCATTAAATCAAATAACGGTGAGTTGCATATCTTAAAAGCACAATGTTAAAGATAAGGAACTAGAACACAGGATGTTGCAGCCAAGTTTTCCCTTTGCAATGCCTGACATGTCAGTAGTTATAGTTATATGTAGGAAATACTTGTCATTTTGGAGGAGCTTCTCCTCCAAGGGGGAATAACCCGATAATTACTTTTTTGTAATTGTCTTATAAAAGTTACCTCCCTTTGCTTTGTATTGGTGTCCGAGCATAATTATTTTGAATTGATTAATTATATTTGTACTGTTGTACAATGGACACATTTGTGTCTATTGCCTCAAGCCTTCAAACCCCTAGTGCATAATTTCCTCATCACCACCAGTAACAGAAACATTGCAAATCCCATCTACATGCATAGGAGCCAAAATGATCAATAAATTGATCGTGGGCCCTTAAGATATAGAAGGAAGAAGGGTCTCCGCCCCCGAGTCATCTTGGGATGGGGACTCGGGGATGGGCGGAGGAGTGGGCCTCGTCGGACTGGGTGGCCTCCGCCCCACCTCGTCGCCGGACGATGTTACCAAAGTCCGGCGCCGACGTTCGGTCCTTTCCATCCGTCGACGTAATATGTGACCGAACATCGCCTGCCACTACGCCTTGCTCACCAGTGCCGCCATCGCCGCCTCCCCCTGGTCCGCCACCAATTCTTCGAAAGTCTGGGCCATTATACAGGAATGGCCCAGCTGGTTGCCTTGCTCCTCAAGGCAACCCGTACAGAAGCGAAAGGGGTCCACCTCCAGGGCAGCACATAGGCGGTTAACTACAATGGTTGCAGTAGAAACCATTTTTTTCTGAAAGAGAAAATATAAACATTATAAGATAGAGTCATAATTGAACAATTTTAACATTACTAAGGATGGATCCTATGTGGAAACATCCCTTTACGGCTCTTATCGCCTGTCCAACGGGCAGTGGTAAAACTGTGTTTGTACGCCACTGTTGTCAAACATTTCCAAACCTCCTCCCCCCCCCCTCTGTTTTGTTGACGTAATTTATGGACGCCCCCTTATATATATATTTTTTTTATTGTTAACAATGATTTAATGATTATTAGTAAGCTATATGTGTGACTTTTATTTTTAAAAAACTAAGAACCCGCACCGCCTCCTGCTGCGACTTCGTCGACTGTGCCCAACCCCACCACCATCACCACGACCACCAGCCCCCGGGGAATCCATTTCCATAGTGCTGTTCAAAAACCCCCGAGACGGATCGCAAATTACCCATTTGGCAAAACAAATGTCCCCGGGTCGCGTTTCGTATGTGCAAGAAAGTTTTAAAGACGCTACAGCGTCCCCGCATGGTTATTTGTTATTCGACCTTCAGCAGGAAACGCCTGATCATCTGAGATTACGCAGTTGTATATTTCCTGACGAACATCAAGTTGTGTACGTACCCAAATAAAGTCATGTCAGAAAGCGTTAAAAAGCAAGGAGAAATGTGTCGGGCTAACCCTTCACTTGCAAAGACCATAGTCAAAAACGCGTCCCCTCAACTCATACAAACTTTATGTGAATGTTGTCACAATGTTTTAAAAGGTAATGTGCCACTTACACTCGCTCAGAAGAGACGGTTGCAGCGACACAAAGCAAGTCTAAGACAACTCACCAAAAAGAGACTATCAAAAAACGTAAGTAAATTCTCCAACAAGGCGGTTTCATAGGAGCATTACTCGGCCCTATTGTAAGCGTCCTTAAAGGTGTCTTAGGATTTTAACGATGGCCAAGAAAATGATTTTAATCGATCCTCGTGTATTAAGAGGCTATGAATCAAAAGCCATATGTACCACCCGACACGCTAAATGGTAGCTTACGTGACCTGGATAGGCAAATGCAAAACATTCTAAACAGAGAAGATTTGTCACCGCGGGACAACGCAAAACAATATCAACAAACTTTACAATTGTATACGAATCGGCTAACAGAATACAAACACAAATCTTTAGGGTTAGTCGATATAGCACCACCACCATCACCGCCTATACAACCCACTATTCAAGGTGCAAACATGTATACTGTATGTTTATTTTTTACTATAAATACAGGGTATAGAACAATATTGTGATGATATTGTATGATTTCAAGGGTTTGAAGGTAGACTGGTCTGAAATGGCACAACTTAATGTCCTTATAATACATTCTTTTTGAGCAGTTGTCTCTTTCACCTGTGAGCACATCACCACTAATAAAAAGAAGAGGACTTACAGACTTAGAGTTATTAGAACCATTATATAGGAAGTAAAATGACAAGATACACATTGAAAAGAATTTAAAAGCAAAAGAATAACTGTAAAATTTAGTTTTGGGTACTGAGGTAATTAATTCGCAATATAACTAAGAAGGGTTGCTGTCATCCTGTCACAAGGCACTGTACTTTTTGTTACCACCCATTGGTATGTACTGTATGAATCTTTCCTCCAAGCCGTGATTTTTTAATTTTTTTTTTAATTTTGGGAAAAAGTCCAGGAATGTAGGTTTATATGTAAAAATTGTACATAAAAATGGAAAATAAACTTTGGGCTGAAATTAAGATAGAATGCCATGACTCTTTTGGGTGTTTACCAGTGGGAGTCACACCCCTTTCTTTATTTTTAGAGAATTATTTTTATTTATTAGTACCAATATTCATATGCTGATGACATATTTTGTACCGTACTGGTATTAAAATTTTAAGCCTTTACAGTCCAAGCATATTTGGCCTTACCAGCGCCCAAGCAAAGGGGCATAACTCCATTTTAAATGAAGGTTCTTTATCTAATTAATTTACAGAAAATAAACTAGAACTAGAAGCAAGAAAAGAAAATAAAAAATACCTAAATACAAATAAATGATTTAAGCAAAAGTTAAACCAAAACAAACAGATTCAGGGACCCTTCCACTTTGATTTGTAAAACATTCCCAGACCAGCCATGATCTTGCGGACCAGTTGGACTGGAATTGATAGGTCCGTTCTCATCGAAGTCTCTACTTTTACTATTATCTTCTTCACTTGAACATTATTACTAGTAGCATCATTTAAATTAATGTCTCTATCAGATTCTTCACTATCGCTGCTAGACTCTTGAAATAGTGAAGCTTCATTAGGCCTAAGTTCTTTCAAAATTTATTGTATCCAAGACTTGAAAGACATTTCTTACAGCGAAAAAATTGCAACTTTTATAAAGTGTTTTAAAATGTATTTCACGAAACTGTAAGTTGGGTTTTCATTATATCTTTATTTTTAAAATTATTTTTCGCCATTTTTTTTTAGTGTTTGTTTCATTTTTCCTAGTTTTCTTACGACAGTGTATAAATTCCACATGTTTTTACTTGCGCCTTTCAGGACAGGGTCAAAAGCCTGGTTCCTATAGTGTCAAAAGCCTGGTTCCTATAGGGTCATAAGCCTGGTTCCCATAGGGTCAAAACCCTGGTTCCGATAAGGTCAAAACCCAAGTTAGTTTAGGGTTCAGTTTCAGGTTAGGTTTAGATTTTCCAACAAATGCAAATAATTTCATTTTGGTCATTTTTTTTTTATTAGCACATTTTTTCCCCCTTCCCTTCCTTTTCTAATATTATGAAGTGGATGCGTACACCACGGCGGTGTACCTAGCGAAACCATCGGCTTTGGCCAGCGTAAACCGCGGCGGTGTATCAAGCAAAATCGTGGGCTTTGGCCTGGGTACACCGCGGCAAAAATATACCATTGGCCTTGTTTTAAGGTAATATGCTTGTTAGAGAAGATCTTGTGTGGTAAAGTGGTAGAGTGGACGCTTTGCGATAATATATTTTGAGATCAATTCCCAGTAGGGGATCGAGGTTTTTTTCCTCCCATTTTAGTTAAAAATATTTTGTAGCAATTTAAACATATTTTTAGATATTATATTAAATACACTTACATTTATATATATATAAATATATATAAATATTTATGTGTGTGTGTGTGTGTTTCAACAAGTTGTGCCGGCCTTTGACTTTGAAAATACCGGTAAATTTAGTAATAAGACAGACATTAGAAAACAAACTTAAAGTTTCTGAAAGCGCATGTATAGTGTATGTAACATGTATAAGAGAAACATTATGAATACTAAGTGATTTCTTTTGTATTTCAACAATCTTCATATAGATGAATATTTACATTTTATTTTTACGAACACCCAAAGAAAATACCAGTATATCATATGACTATGAATATTAATGTCATTATTGTGCATGGTCGTATTTCAACCTTGAACCATCTTGCTTTCACTATGCCTTATGCCTATGCATTGGCAAAATGTAAACACGATATCAAAGGTTCATTCACAACACTCAGTCTCACAGTAAATCTTTTGAAAATACATCGATTTTAGAAACTTATGGAGCGTAGAACACCGTATAGCAAAGCCATAGGTCTGCGTTTATCCTTTTCATGACGGAATGTTTCCAGAATGGCATGGCATGTGCTATTCTCAGGGTAAAACACGACGTTTTCTCGCAGAAACCATTGCACAATGGGCTTGGGACAGGATTGGCGCTATGTCAAAGTTTTTTTATTTGCTGTTTTTTTGTTAAGAAATCGATCCTTGTCGGGGGGTGGGGGGAGGGTGGGTTATGGGCAGAGGCTTAACCAAAAAGGGGGCCTTCACAAATCAGGGCTCTGGATAGGGGTTGTCCACAAAGGACGTCCGCACAACAAACTTACCTTTTGCACCCCCCACCTCCGCCGGCATTTTTTTTACTAATGTGTAATGCCAATGTGAAACTAAATCAATGATATTTAATTATTGTTAAAAGACTTTTAAAAATCACTGTTGTTTCTCATTTATCATCATACTATTTTTTTGTGTTGACACATGCTTGGTATCACAATGACAATGCCTCGGACAACTTTAACTTCACGACTTCATGATCAATGTATGAGTATGTGATTCTCTTCCCGTAGTGTATTTGTGGCGTAATTATATCTTGGTGCTAACAAAATAGATTCACTGTCTTCCCATTCATTTTTACACCA
>CAXITT010000010.1:537596-563968 GCA_964033795.1 Lymnaea stagnalis
GGGGGGGGAGGAGGAGAATAATTTCAAATTAGCTACCCCTTTTTATGCCTATTAAGATTCACAATCATATGATAAAATTTACAACATTTGTATTTCAATATATGGGGGGGGGGGGGGGAATAAAGTGGTTAACTTTAAAAATAAATCATGGTTTAACATTACACCCCCAGCCCCCTCCCTTCCAAAAAATAATAAGAAATGCTTTACAAGTACTTTGCCACATAAGCGTGGTCGGCGTGGAACTTAATATCTTCCCAAGGTGCTAAACGAATTTGAAATAAACAGTTTTCAAGTCCTGTGGTGGAAAGGTCGAGCGCCGAGTGAATTGGGGCGCCGAAGCCTTTCTACCTGACATTCAATCTCAATAAAAATTTACTGCTACAGTTGGCTAATAACTGTCCCATTCCCGGGGCCGGTCTCAGTATCATTTCATGATTTATTTGAGCGAATATTACCTAATTAAACTAATCATATTAAAATGCATTACACATATAATTTTATTTAATCAGTTGCTATTTCTGATTGCTAATTTAACTTTAGGAGTTTTGGTCCTGTTGATTTTTTTTTTCGTACAGATGTTTCGAATACTCGACTTAAAAGACCACATATTTTAGAACAGGTGTCTCAAACTCAAATTATCCGGTTGCCGGAGGAGTTAGAATCTGAGTGAGACTGGGCCTCATCAAATATTTCACACACAAAAAAAAAAAGCGATTACAAAATTAGGCCAATAAGATATTAAAACTCGAATGTTGAGCATCGCGTCACCCCTAAACACCACAAGTAGACCCGGCCGTCACATTGCGTATCATTGTTAACGGCATTATATCATTAGTAAGAAAATAAAATTCCCGATGATCTAAAGTAAAATATTCAGTAAATAAATGCTATGAAAATAATGAGCTGCTGGTAAACTAAGACGAAAAATTATAAAATAAAAATAAAAATATGGCGATTCCAAATAGCAATTTTAAAACTAAAAGGTGTTCGAACGGAAAGCAGGAGCAGGCAACAGTTATGCATTATTGATACGAAGGAAGATGTTATTATAGGGAGAACGAATTTTGATGGTTTTTTTTTTTAAAATCACAGAACAGGCCTTTTTGACTAACCCTATTTTGAAAGTGACCAAGGAATTGTCTCACTCACTACTCGTACACACTAGCATCAATTTTAATAGAAATTCTTTAATACTGTGTCAAATTGCTACGAATAGGATTTACACAATTATAGTTGTGCATTACCCACTAACTGACTTTTAAAACTTTTGATACATGTAGGCCTATATACAATATTTGAATCGTGTTTTCTCAAAACCGCATTTTGACCATGTTTGTCTCATAAAATGCTATAAAATAAAACCCTTTAGTTCGATTTTACCATTATAATCAACGTCCAAACCTATAGAAACATAATAAAATTCATAATTAGACTAGTTGGAGAGATTGGACTGAAACCGTCGCGGAGGGTCACATTATAGATATGAGAATGGGGAAAACGCGCGGGCCAAATTAACACTAAACTTTGCTGTCAGGTATCGGGCAGCAAAATATCGTCTTATGGGCCGGAAATGGCCCGCGGGCCGCGAGTTTGAGACTCTTATTTTAGAAGGAGAAGACCAATACTTTGTCAAAACTCATTTTAAAAGTAGAGTTAGTTCCCTTGATCACGCCTTGCAGCTGTTAACGGGGGTTGGGGTGAAGTACTTCAAATCGGTTCATGATTTTTATTTTTTTTCAAGAATAATTTGAGTCTGTTTCAGAGCATTTGCTGGTCTATCCAACTGGACTTCAAGAATGGCAGCGCAGGCTCATGCAATTGATTATGATCCAGGTATTTTTTATGTGGATTTAAATCTAAATAACTTGCTCGTTCTTTAGTCTGTCTTACTGAACTTTCTCTCACTCTCTTACTTACTCTTACACTAAGACTTGGAGTTGGAAGTTACTACCGGCACTTCTGGTCCGGGTAGCCCTAATGACTAATGAGGCTTATGTTAATTCTTAATTATTTCTTACTCATCCGATGCGTTGCATAGTACTTGCATAGTGTTTATTATTCATACTCATAGTCTTTTTGGCCTTAGCCTTAGGCTTAGGCTAACTTGCCTTGGGCTTAGGCATTTTTTAACTTTAGCATACTAAAACTTGTAAAACTAAAAACTTGATTGATTATTACTGATTACTATTACTTGCTTGATTAGTTGATTTGAAACATATTCGCTGGGTATGAAAATTATATAAT
This sequence comes from Lymnaea stagnalis, assembly GCA_964033795.1. Classification (NCBI taxonomy): domain Eukaryota; kingdom Metazoa; phylum Mollusca; class Gastropoda; family Lymnaeidae; genus Lymnaea; species Lymnaea stagnalis. The sequence continues at coordinate 539,841 of CAXITT010000010.1, forward strand.
CCTACTTTATAGTTTAATTTAAGTTATAATTATAGGACATAGGCTAGTTATTATAACTGTAGGCCTAATTGTTATAAGTAGGCCTAGGAGCAGAAAAAAAAATGTTGGAAGACTATGAATCTATGTAATGCTGAAGACATCCCAAATAATATTCAGGCCTGGGCCTGTATCACTATATTAAATAATATAATTTTTTTTTTTTTAGTAGAGTATAAGTATAATTCAATTTGGGTTGTGGGGGGAGGGGGATTTTTAATAAAATTAATATAATCCTAATGTCTAATGTTCCTAGCTAGTTGTCTTGTAGTACCTTCCAAAATCTAAGGCCTAACTACACCTTGATAACTTTTAAAATTTAACGGCAGTTGACTGAGACTGATAAAGTTTTTAAAATTTATTTACCTATGACAGCCTATGAGTATGAGCACTTTGGCTAAAAATATGAATATGATTTCATTGATATAATATAAATTCTGGACTAATTCTGGTTTAGTTTTAAAAAAGTTAAGAGGAGAACAACTTAAGTTTACAAGTGTTAATTCAATAATCTATTAGTATCAGGCCTAGTCACCAAATAAAATTCTAAACATGTGTTGTGCAAATTTAAAAGTTCTTAAAAATAAAACTCAGAGAAAGCTGAAAGGGCAATGAAACTAGCTACATTCAAAGCTATAGTAAAGATGTGGTGATCTGCAGTGTTAGAATGCATTTTTCAGATTTTAATCTTTGGGTTAGGAAAAATTTCTGCTATCGGCATAAAAAAGCTGTCAAGTGTAAGTCTAATATGGGATTTGACTCATAGACTTTGCTTCAGGAAAAGGGATGACAGTTAGCAGCAGCGATTTTCCACACAAAAATATATATAAAGTTACTTGGAACTCATCAGATGGAATCACTCATAACCAAATTGACCATGTTCTAACCGAATAGAGGCATTAATCAGACATACTAGGCATAAGAAGCTATTGAGGAGCAGATGCAGACTCTGAAAATCTACTTGTATTAACTTGTAAAGGTTAAATATAAACAGAGAATAAGCATAATACACAATGGCTGAAATGATAGAGAAAAACAAAACAAAAACTTAACGAAGACCCACTTACCACAAAATCTTACCAAAATAAAGACAAACATATAACATTAAACAACTCAAAAGGCAAAATCAAGTTCTGGGTGAATATTCAAGGGAATTTTCAGATAAGAAGATCTCTAAGACAAGGAGATTTAACTGTCTTGCATGTAATTTGTAAGACACTTGCTTTTTGACACCAAGGAACAAACATAGGACACTTTCCGAGGGAAACCCAAAACCCACAACCAATAGGCACTCTCTACACCCCTTTATAGTATCTTGCATATGCTGGTGACCTAGCATTGTTAGGGGAAAGTAGTAAAGATATATAAAAAGCTTTTATTGAAATAAGGGGTCATCCGCAAATTATGTTCACACTCAGGGGAGGAGGGCGGTCAGAATTTGTGACGGGGGGAGGGGGTGTCAAAAATTTGTGACATAAAATAATTTTTTCATTTTTTTTTTCTAATTTTGAAAAATCTTTATTCAATTGATTTTAAAAACATTAATTTAAGGTCAAAATTGCCTCTGACATTGTAGGTACCTTGAAACTCAGTCGCGCACACCTTCTGCACATATTGAAAAATGATGCAAAAACTGTTGGGGTCATTTTACATTCAGCTCGGAGGGGGGTGTGCACGGACGGACAACGACTTCGTTGTATTACGTCACAGTTATCTAAGAATACTACATCTTATTACATTAGGGGTAAATGTTAATGGAAAAATAAAATCTTAGTTCAGTTATGAAAATTGTATGTATGGTTTGAATTTTTTTAGATGTGACGTGACACTAAATTGGAGGGGGGGGGGCTAAAGGATTATTGGCAGGGGGGAGGGGGTCTCAAAAGGTCATTTTTTCCGTGACGTAATTTGCGAATGACCCCTAAGAAGATGCTCATCTACTAACAAGACTGGAAGAAGACAACAAAAAAAACAAAAATACATGACTGTTAAGAGAACAGACAGATGCAAATTAGAAACCACATTTTTGAAAAAGTAATTCAATTCAAATATCTAGGATCCTTAATAAATGAAAGAAATGAATTACTAACAGAAATAAAAGAAACAAATAGTAACAGGAAACAGGAGATTGCTTCAGTAGTCACAAAATACTCAAAAGTACAAAAATGTACAAGAAAACCAAAGAAAAATAAATATAACACTATAATCATAAACCAAAGAAAAATAAATATAACACTATAATCATAGCAGTTGTAACATATGCAAGTTAAACTTGGACCATAATAAAAGTGGCAGAAACCTACTCAAAAGGCAAAATCAAATTCTGGGTGAATATTCAAGGGAATTTCAGATAAGACGAGGCCTAAGACAATGAGATTTAACTGTCTTGCATGTTATTTGTAAGACACTTGCTTATTGACACCAAGGAACAAACATAGGACACTTTCGGAGGGAAACCCAAAACCCACAACCAATAGGCACTCTCTACACCCCTTTATACTAGTATCTTGCATTCTCTGGAAAATATGCAGTCCATCAAATGATGAAAATGGATGGAGAGTATGAACCGAAAATGAATTGACTATCAAGATCTCACGCTAGTAGCAGAAATAAGAAAGGGCAGTAAGGGCTGGGCAGGAGACTTAGAAAGAATGCCAAATAGAGGAGTGAAGAGGGTGTACCACCAAAATGGCAGAGGAAAACGGCTCAAAGGCAGACCTAGGCTAAGAGCGACAGACGGTGTTGAAAAAAATGTTCAACAGCTGGGAATCCAAGCATGGAAAAGAAAAGCATCAGTTAGGTCTGAGTGGAAGGAAGTGGTGAGGCAGACCAAAGCTTCACATGGGCATTAGCGCACAGAGATGGATGTAAGACTAATAAAAAATGTGCAGTTTTGAAATTAGACAAAAACAACCTCTTTATAATTAAATTTTAATAAAATCTTCTAATCATTGCAAAATATACCATATCCCACTGCATGACACCAGTATCCATAATCTAGAATTTATTTCTTCACATTCTGATATTACATTTTAAAAAAATGGTAATACACGAGGTTGTTCTTGTTGGGATTTCTGTTGTCCCAATGGGTATATCAAAGAAAACTGTTATAATAGGTCGTTTAAAAAAAAGGTGCTTCTAACTACATGCATGTCATTACGTGCATGTCATTTGTCACATGAGATTTCTTTTTTGTCAATAATCGATAAGTTTTATTTTTGTTTAATTAATAAGAAACAAATTTCTTTTGTTTACAAATAGTTTACTATCCAGTCCTATAATAATTTTTTACTGTTAGTAAGTAAAAAATGTAAACATGAGCTTACAATATTAATTACATAAAGTTAATAAGATTCTCACTTTTTCCCCCAGAAAGAAACTATGATGAAGACACTCTGGCTCAACAAAGAGAAATAGAAAAGGAGGTACAATAAATCTGATGTGATCATTTATAAATAACCAGTCTGGTTTGCACTGACTTACAAATGTTGAAGTTAGCAAAGGGTCTCCTTTTTAAGCCTTTATATTTTTAGGCAGTAAGTTTAAGCACACATGAGGCCTGAAGAGTATCAATACTGGTTGTAATCTTTGATCCTAAACAGTAGACAAGTTCATTGCCTCTGTTCAGCATAACACACAAAAAAAGAAAATGTGCATATTTTTCAAATGTTCCAATGTGTTGCTTATTTCAAAATATGCTAGAGAGTACTGAATTTGGTCTGTGCTAATTATGACTGAAATAGTTGTTTTGATAAGATTGCAGAATCTCAGCCCTTGATTAGCAGTCTCTTCACTTTTGATGACATTGTTGAGGAGTATACAAGAGAAGACGAGGTGTACAGGCACAAAATTGAGGTAAATTCAGACATACTTGTACATAATTTGACCATTGATAAGGTGTAAACTAAGGCTGTAAGTGCAGCAATTTTCAGCTTGAAATGCAATAGAAATGAAATAAAATTTGTGTTGTTCATCGTATAAAATCTTTCAGTCATAAATTGCAAGTTGAGAAAATGGCATATAAAAAAATTGGCCTTAATAATAATTTCCATTTATTAGGAGCCCTATGAGACAGCCACTAACATCCATTTATTAGGAGCCTTATAAGATAGCCACTGATATCCATTTATTAGGAGCCTTATAACACAGACACTAATATCCATTTATTAGCAGCCTTATAAGACTGCCAATTTGTTATATAAATTGTGCTATTATCTTTTTCCTTGTCTAGAATTTAAAAACTCGCTATGCAAATCTGAGAAAGACTAGAGGAGATGGTAATTGTTTTTTCCGGGCATTTGGCTTTGGTTATCTGGAGACCTTGCTTTCAAACCCAACAGATTACCAGAGGTAGGTTAATAAATCATCTTCATAAGAGAGGAAGCAAATTCATTTTTGCAACCCATCAAATTATTTTGCCAACAGGAATATCTCAATACATCTGTACATAATGCTCACACACTGATGAAGAGGAGAAGAAATAAATCACTGAAGTATCCCTAGTTGAAATATAGTTTCTAGAAAGTTGAAATATAGTTTCTAGAAAGTTGAAATATAGTTTTTAGAAATGATGACATTTTGTCAAGTTCATTTTGTTAAATGCATTCGTTTCAGGTTTCTGGAAATATGTGAAAAATCTAAAGATGAATTGATAGCTCTTGGTTTTCCTCAATTCACATTAGAAGATTTTTATGACACAGTGAGTAAAGATCATTGCTTTAAATAAAATTTAACGATCCTAAGTGTGTCAGATGTTATTGAGCTATGTTGTAGATCATAAATTTGGTCTCTGCTCTAATGGTTTCAACTATTTATATCCACTTCAAAAACACAACCAAACAACTATTTTGTAGTTTTTTTTACATTTTTATAATGAAAAGTTTTTTCTTTAGTTTATTGACATAGTGAAACAAGTCAAGAACCCAGGCCAACTAGAGAAGCTACTGGAGACCTTCAATGACCAGGGACTCTCGGATTATTTTGTTGTCTATCTCAGGTAAGCTATCCCCTACTTAAAAATATAATACAAGGATTAATAATTTTAAAAATTGTCTGAAATATTGAATATATCACCACTATCTGACCTTTTATTCGGGGGATGGCCAGAACGTCTTCACTGCCTGCCTGCCAAGACCAATGAGAATAACCTTCTTAATTATTGTTTCTTACCTACCTCAAAGTGGAGTTTTAAATACAAGGATTTATTCTCATTTTATGTTGCCTCAAATCTGACTTCCTTATTTTGCAGACTTCTGGTGTCAGGATTTTTACAGAAAAATGAGGATGATTACATCCCTTTTATTGATGGTGAGAGAACAGTGAAGCAGTTCTGTAGCCAGGTGAGTGACAGGGGTTGCAGGGCCCATGTAACGGCTCTGCGGTCTCCAATAAGAATCAATTTTATTTTCACTTGCTAGTTGCCTTTTCTTCTGTAGCTATTGTCAAAAATGTTTTTTGAATTTTTAACTTAAAAGAAGACCATAATGATCTGAAAGATTCACTTAGTGAAAACACCCACATCCATCTGCTTCTGCTGTCAGATTTCTCTGCCGGGTTAATTTCTATTCAGAAGATTATTTTCCAAACCACTGTTTCTTTTATGTGGGCTGTCCAAGGGCTCTCCTGGAAAGTGAGATTCTACAAACCTAACCATGCATCTGCATTAATTGTCACTCTGGGGAGACTAGTTTAGGCCAGAAGACTCTATGGATCATTTTTAGGCAATTGTCTGGAAAACCTCTAGCTTATTTTCAGATATTCTTGTCATTTTCTAACACCCTGATTTATAGAAACCTTTAAAATGTCTGATCTTGGACTGGATGCTCATGTCAGAACTATTTCCATCCTTATGAATGTCAACATTTCTTATGCCACACACATCTATCTGAAACATTGACAAAGCACCCAATGACCTCAAACATTGACAAAGCACCCAATGACCTCAAACATGGACAAAGCACCCAATGACCTCAAACATGGACAAAGCACCCAATGTCCTCAAACATGGACAAAGCACCCAATGACATCATTCATGGACAAAGAGCTCAATGACTTCAAACTTAGACAAAGCACCCAGTGACCTCAAATTTATCAAATGTCAACACACGATGTCAATGAATACATTGTTTACCTTCCAGGAGGTGGAACCCATGGGGAAGGAGAGTGATCACATCCATGCTGTAGCACTCACCAAAGCCCTCCGTGTGCCCATCTGTGTGGAGTACATGGACCGTGAAGGGCAGACCTGCAACTCTTTCATGTTTGACCCCACGGAAAGCCCAGAGGAAAGCAGCCCCAAGCCGGCGCTGACCCTCCTCTACAGGCCTGGTCACTACGATATACTCTACCCATTGTGAAATGACCAAACCTCTCTGTACTCGATGTGAATGTTTTTGAGCAGCCATGAAAGCATCCAATGGTGAATTCTTTTGTTGTTAAAACAACTTCTGGTGTACCAAGTGTAACACTGGGGGGGAAAATTGTTTAGTTTCTGTACAGACTTGTCTCGGGAACTTGCTTTTGGTTGATACGGCAATGTCCCTATGTAGTTAAATCAATGAGGAGGAACAAACTGCTCAGTTTAATGGCTAGTTTCTACAAGTTTTTCTAGCATTATCTAATGCACAGTAGATGGTAGACTTATTGTGTGTCACAATTTTTTTTCAAAATTTGATCTATACTGGTGGTTTCGAAACTACAGGAAGTTGCTTGCCCTCATTTAATATTTATAATTAATAATTTAATTGCTCACCTTCATTTGAATAATTACAGTTTGACAGGAAGTAAGAAAAAAGCTAACAGTTGTTTTAACTATCCTTTCAAAAGATCGATATACCCCATATCAACATTGTAGGAACCACTGTCTTAGACTGAGTATAAACTATTTAAATCTCACAGAAGATCCTTTCTATTTAAAACGTCCAATGAAAGTCAACACCAATACGTTCTAAAGATATGTTCTAAAGAAAATGAAAACTGTAGGTAGTTCTAAACTTCATGTTTTTCTTTGTTCACCAACCCGTATGTGCAGCCTTTCATTTTATTGTTGGATGTATTGTTTTGGTGATGCTTTGCTTTACCTTGAGCTGAATAAGGTCCTGTTATTTACATTATCAATTTTTGTATGGCTGTTTTGAATAACTGGTGTTGACCTTTCATAAATAACAATTTGATGATTGTTCTAAGACAAAGTTCTAAGTATTCTAGTTACTTTTTTAAGACATATATGGCTCAGATTTTCTTAGTGTAGTTTTCTCTCTGTAAAAATATGATGGATTCTTGTTACAACATAGTTTTGATGTTCAAATTGATGCGTCCGTAATAAAATAATTATCTTCTGATAGAATTAAACATTTTGGTTATCTTATTCTCTATAAGCTTTGGAAGATTGGCATTAAATATTTAACTTTGAAAAGAAAAATTCTTTACTTGATTCAATTCACATTTTGATGCACACACATTAAGAGTCCATTATTTTCTGATTAGAAATATAGTTTTTTTGACCTGTGTGTTGTTGCATCAAAGAATGTGAAACTATATGACCTGTATGTTGCTGTATCAATGTGAAACTATGTGACCTGTGTGCTGCAATATCAGAGAATGTGAAACTATGTGACCTGGGTGCTGCAATATCAGAGAATGTGAAACTGTCACCTTTGTGTTGCTGTATCAAAGAATGTAATTGTGAAACTATGTGACCTGCGTGTTGCCCTATCATTGCAAAACTATGTGACCTGTCTGTTGCCCTATCAATGTGAAACTATGTGACCTTTCTGTTGCCCCATGAGAGAATGTGAAACTATGTAACGTATGTATTGCTGTATGATAGTATGTAAAACGATGTGACTTGTGTGTTGCTGTATCAGAGAATGTGATTGTGAAACTATGTGGCCTGTGTGTTGCTGTATGATAGGATATAAAACTATGTGACCTGTGTGTTGCCCTATCAATGTGAAACTATGTGACGTATGTGTTGCTGTATGATAGTATGTAAAACGATGTGACTTGTGTGTTGCTGTATCAGAGAATGTGATTGTGAAACTATGTGACCTGTTTGTTGTTGTATCAGAGAATGTGATTGTGAAACCATGTGACCTGTGTGTTGATCGTGAACTTTTGAACTAGCATTTGAGTATATGTATCACCATGCCAACCATTTCATGATCAGACTTCGTTGCATCTTAGTTGCATGATTCTTCCATAGCCTCATCCTTTGCTATGTTCTGATCAACTTATGCTGACTAATTGTGTTGTGTTTTGGGTCACGAACATTGACTGTCATTTAATGAGAAAAACACCTTTAAAAATCAATTATAAACTTTGAATAAAATATTCCCTCAGTTTGAATTTTTTTAAACGTTTTAAAGATATGATATATGACATGACATATGTCATGGGATGATATATGTCATATGACATGCTATATGACATGATATATAAATATAATTTCTGACCTGACATGTAGTACACAATTTATTTTGAGACATTTTGCATTTTAAAACAAACATACTATTTCAACCGTTTCTAATTTTTGCGGAAATTGAGAATATTTGTTGAATTTCTTGGGACTTGCCTACTCAATTTTACATTCTGCATTTCTGTCTGTTTTTTTTCTTATCGTTTAGTTCATAATCTGAAGCCCACTTAGGATTAGAAGGATAAAAGACCACTGACACCAAAGTAAATCAAGGAAACATAGAATAACCTGTTTGGGCCCTGTTTAGTCCAGACCCTTTGGGCCTCATATAGTCCAGACCTGCGGGCCTGGTACAGCCCAGTACCGTGTAAACTACTCTCTCATATGCAAAGGTCATTATCTATTGATGTGCTTTGATGTGAGTTGATTAATTTGTAAAGTCTTTTTAGGATGTAGGTTGAACAATAAGATGGAAAATAATTTTTGTGTGTGGATCCATCAGTTAAGATTGTTTGGAACATTGACATTTTCCTTTAAGTTCTGCTAAAGTTTATGGAAAACTGCAGCTGCCTTGTTTCCTGTTTAGTGATGTTTGTTATTTAAATGTTAACATTCGATTCTAAAACTAATTAGACTTGGTCGACCAGTCTGTTAATTGATTACTTTCATACAGATGATGCCATTGGTTGAATGGTTCCAAAAATATACCATTGGTTTCATGTTGATGATGCCATTGGTTGAATGGTTCCAAAAATATACCATTGGTTTCATGTTGATGATGCCATTGGTTGAATGGTTCCAAAAATATACCATTGGTTTCATGTTGATGATGCCATTGGTTGAATGGTTCCAAAAATATACCATTGGTTTCATGTTGATGATGCCATTGGTTGAATGGTTCCAAATATATATCATTGGTTTCATGTTGATGATGCCATTGGTTTCATGTTGATGATGCCATTGGTTTCATGTTGATGATGCCATTGGTTTCATGTTGATGATGCCATTGGTTTCATGTTGATGATGCCATTGGTTTCATCATTGGTTTCATGTTGATGATGCCATTGGTTTCATGTTGATGATGCCATTGGTTTCATGTTGATGATGCCATTGGTTTCATGTTGATGATGCCATTGGTTTCATGTTGATGATGCCATTGGTTTCATGTTGATGATGCCATTGGTTTCATGTTGATGATGCCATTGGTTTCATGTTGATGATGCCATTGGTTTCATATTGATGATGCCATTGGTTTCATGTTGATGATGCCATTGGTTTCATGTTGATGATGCCATTGGTTTCATTTTGATGATGCCATTGGTTTCATGTTGATGATGCCATTGGTTGGTTGATTATTTTGTTTTGTTTTCTAATATTTTGTTGCTTCTAGCGACAGAAAAATCTGCCCACTTGGATAATCCACCCACTTGGATAATCCACATATACTATAATATATAGTAAAACAAAAATAATGCGTTCAAAAAGAAATTTGAAGCAAAATTTTAAGGTAAAAACTGAAAAAAAGATTCGACCAAATTTCCGTTCGTTCAAATTACTGTCGATCAATTTACTGTCGACGAAATTTCTTTCGATCAAATTTCCGGATACGATGTAACAGTATCGGGCTTTTGGGATAGTGTTTCCTCAAAAATTTAAGTTTTAAAAAAATCCCCCAAATTTCCACGCCCTTGAAATATATATTTAGGAAATAGTCAAGCAGATTTTCCATTTATTAAGGTCGGCACACCAAACCATTCTTAAATCCTTTATATTAACTTCGCTTTTGTTTGTGATTGGCTGACTGAATGGGTTGGTGACAAAAAAAATAATCTTCGGACGGCGAATTGTCCCACTTCCCGTCAAGCGATCGAGCTGAAACTTGGCACAAAGACTCGTTGCTAATGACAACACATTCTTTCAAAGTTTCAGCCCCCACCCCAACCCCCACAAAATCATTTTTGTTTTTTTTTGTTTTTCAAAGGAAAGTTAAAATAAAATTCACAACTGCGCTAAATGAGATACTAAAAAAAAAAAAAAATACATATCGCAAATGCGTTTGGTGCGTAATCGTTTAAAATAATTATTATATTAAATTTATTTTTTATCAAAGAATATAGATCTAATTCTCTATGTACGAAACGAAAGTAAGAAAAGATGGTGAGTTTAAAAGTGTGCAAAGTAAAATTCCCGATAACTGCGCTAAATCAATTTGGTTTTAAAAATACCGCCAAGTGTTTTACGGAAACTGTCCTAATTGAAAGCATGTATTAAATCTACAGTGTTAAATGTGTTGAGACATAAGAATATTACTATTAATTCAGGGGCGTGAAAAAAAGAGTACGGTGGCGTATCTGGTAGGGGGCTTAACACTAATTGGAATACTAATAAAGTGCGTTACTTGAACGCAGGTTGTTCAAGTAGTAATGGAGATGGGAGGTTCAGGCCTATGCCCCACCCTTGTTTTGCGGGCTACAACTTGTTTGATAATAATAAAGCTTACAACTGAAAGATTACCAAGACTGACATTAAACCAGGTCGATTTTTATCCAATTATATCGATTCGATTTACGTAAAATAATTGAAAATCACTATCATTTTTGAAAGAATCTGAGTGAAATGCTTCTACACTATTAGTACCAACATCACTAAATCACTATCAGTATACCACTATCATTGATTCTTAAAATTAATATACATATTGCAATTCACTATTATTGTAAGCGCCATATTGTCTTTCTAAAAGTATTATTTAAGTCAATGATTTTGCATGTGCAAAGCTTAGATTTAAGGTGATTTAACTTGTGCACAGCCTAGATTTAAGATGATAATACATGTGCACAGTCTAGGTTTAAGATAATATAACACGTGTACAGCCTAGGTTTAAGATGATATTACATGTGCACAGCGAAGCTTTAAGATGCTTTTAAATATGCACAGCCAAGGTTTAAAATGAAATAACATATGTACAGCCTAGGTTTAAGATGGTATTACATGTGTACAGCCTAGTTTTAAGATGATCTTTTGTGTGCACAGCCTAGATTTAAGATGATATAATATGTGCACTGCCTAGGTTTAAGATGCTATTAATGTGCACAGCGTAGCTTTAAGGTGCTTTTAAATGTGCACAGCCAAGGTTTAAAATGAAATTACATGCTCACCGCCTAACATGTAACACCAACCACCCCTCTGGGAAGTTCAGAACCCCGTCCTGGGTGGGGACGTGCGCAGAGGCGTTGCGAGGGTGTTTGGCGCCCGGGGACAAGATTCGCGCCCGGGGACAAGATCCATTTTAAAGCGACCCTTTTAAATTTTTTCAACTCTCAAGCCCTTTATTTTCATCAATAAAATAATATCAAAACACATTTTGGCGCCCCTAACTAGCTGGCGCCTGGGGACATCTGCCGCCCACCCCTCGCTACGCCTCTGGACGTGCGCTTTTGGAGGCGGAATGGGGTCAATATGGCCAGCAACATAACGACGCCGTTTTCATTTAGTTGATGTGGTAATAACGGAATCACTAATTAATAATAATTCGCTGGGTATCTTTGGCTGAAAAGCTGTGTTCAATAGGCGCACAAAATAAAGTTCCCAGAGGTTAGCACTAATTGGTGCGTTTGTATAAAGCGCGTTGCTTGAATGAATGAATGCATGCTTGGTCAAGTAACTTGGGACGGGAAGTTCACGTACTGCCACCGGCCACTGTCTGGGGGGTAATTTCTCGTGCTGCTATAATTATACTGAACATAATTTGCGCGACCAGTGTGAAACATAAAATGTGTATCTAATTGGCTTGGCTTCCCCCAGCACAGACTTTCATTGCTCATTTGGACAATTCAAAGCAACAAAGCGCATTTTTTTTATTCGACAACGTCGTAGTTAAAATATAACTTTAATCGCTCACAATACAACATTGATCAACACGTTGTATATATATAACAAATAAAAGTTTAATCTCTTACAATACAATATTGATCAACACATTGTATATAAAAGAAATAAAAGTTTATAATTTTGAACACATCAATTCATTTATGTTTACAATATGTTGATGGAAGAGCACACTTAACGTTGGTCGACTAGGTTACGATATGTTGATGAAAGTGGACACTACGCATTGGTCGACTATGTTACAATATGCTGATGGAAGAGCACACTACACATAGGACAACACTAGACACATTTGTGTCTATTGCCTCAAGCCTTCAAACCCCTAGTGCATGATTTCCTCATCAACACCAGTAACAGAAACATTGCAAATCCCACCTACATGCATAGGAGCCAAAATGATCAATAAATTGATCATGGGCCCTTAAGATATAGAAGAAGAAGACACATCGGTCGAATCTCAAATGTGGATCAATGGAAATTCAACCCGTTCCGGGTCACGTCACGTTCAATCATCACCCGTGATTTATGCCTGTCTTCGTCAGACGATCCACACAACCGTCCTATGTGTTATAAAGTCTGGACGTCTGATTGCATTGTAGAAGCTTTCCAGTAGCTCGCTTGGAGGTCGCTGCAAGTATATCATCCAGTTGATCTTGACTTAGTTTATTTTCTTCGAATGTTTTTTGTTTTTAAAATTCTGTTTTATTAATACCAACATCACTCTCTAACCCAAAGAGGACACATTACTCTCTAACCCAAAGATGACACATTACTCTCTAACCCAAAGATGACACATTACTCTCTAACCCAAAGATGACACATTACTCTCTAACGCAAAGATGACACATTACTCTCTAACCCAAAGATGACACATTACTCTCTAACCCAAAGATGACACATTACTCTCTAACCCAAAGATGACACATTACTCTCTAACCCAAAGATGACACATTACTCTCCAACCCAAAGAGGACACATTACTCTCTAAACCAGGGGTCTCAAACTCAAATCATCCGGAGGCCGCAGGAGGTAAAGCCTGAGTGAGACTGGGCCGCATCAAGTATTCCACACAAAATGGCGATTACTAATTCAATAAACTAGAAAGGTTACAATCAGCTCAACTTTTTTTTTTTTAACAAATAAATACAATACGTGTTCTCAAGAACTAGGCTTCACTTTCTTCCTCCGACTCCTTGTTGCCAGCTCCATTAGAAGCGCAACAGGCATCTTCCACATTGAAAGATAAAAGGTCAGCAAAAAGTTGAAAAGTGGCTCTGTGTGTTTTGTAGTCTGAAAACATGTGATCAAATTCTTCCTGTAGCTTTGCATGACATCTGTTTACTTGCTGCTGAATGGTGTGCCCGAGTCCATGTTGGGAAATGGCAGAGGTTTCTCTAAGAACCATAACACGAGTTTTGTGCCGAATGCCCTGACATTGTCAAAGGCAACACTGACGAGCTACTCCTGGTCTTGTAACTTCTTGTACATTCAGCTCCTGTGTAATGTCAAAAAGAAAAGCCAAGTCCATGAGCCATTTGGAATCACTTAGTACAGGGACAACCACCTTATCCTTCTCCACGAAGGCCTTGAATGCTAAAACGTTTTAAAACAGTAGGCAGGAGCAAGCACAATTTATACATTATTGATGGGAAGGAAGATGCTATTGTAGAGGAGGATGCATTTTGATGAAAAGGCCTTTTTGACTAACCCTATTTTGAACGTGACCAAGCTGACAGGCTCAGAATTTCCCTCACTCGTAAACTCTAGTGGAAATTTTAAAAGAGATTATTTGATGCAGTGTCAGAGTGCTACGATTTACAGAATTGTGACTTTGCATCACCCACTTACTGACTTTCGAAATTTTTCTCAAAACCGCACTTTGGCCATGTTTGTCCCATAAAATGCTCTAAAATAAAAACTTTTAGTCAGATTTTAAAACGGGTTTTAACATTATGATCCACGACCAAACCTATACAAACATGATAAAAATCAGAATAAGACTGGTCGGTGAGATGTGACTACAATCGTCACATTATAGATATGAGAATGGGGAAAACGTGCAGGCCGCATTAGCACTAAACTTTGCTGTCCTGTAGCGGGCCGACAAAATATTGTCTTGCGGGTCACAAATGGCCCACGGGCCGCGAGTTTGAGACCCCTGCTCTAAACCAAAGATGACATTACTCTCTATACCAGAGATGACATATTACTCTCTTAACCACATATGACACATTACTCTCTAAACCAAAGATCACACATTACTCTCTCAACCAAAGATGACACAATAATCTCTAAACCAAAGATGATTCTTTCAAAAAAATTGGATAACTCGAAAAAAAAACCCGCCTAATTAAAAAAGAAAATAATAATAATATTAAAGCAATCATTGGTGTTTCTGGTCATTCAGTGAACATCAGTCGTCTGATGACGTCATCAGATCTCCCTCTTTTTTCTTCCTTCCTTTTCGGCCACTTTTTATTCTATCTTTGGTACAACAAACGACAATATTTTCAAAAGCCAGGAAATTGTTGAAGGGAACAGAGAGACCCGCGCGTTGGTACAATGAGAACGAAACACATCTCCGAACAGAGAACTCTACACCTTCTCATACTTTGAAACAGTGCAGTTCATATCTAGAGATTGTCTACGAGTTTCTCGTTACATGATGAGGAATAAAGTGCGCAAAAACTTACAAATATATTTTTATAACAATTCTTTTTGTTGATTTAACGGAGTTGAACAAATTATGGTTTATTCTCATTTGTTGGCCTACTCTCAAGGTCAAACGTAGTGCTCTTTGCTTTGTGTTTGAAATTCCAGACTAAGTGGTTATTCGCATGACGTTCAGCGCAATGGTGCCGATGACGCTATTTTGTGTTCCTCCCAAAGTTCAAGGCGTCACGAGTCCAGGATGTCGTCATGCATGTCAACAATGAGATCGGGGTTCTCCATGCCAAACCTCATCTGTAAACAAATGTAGGCGTAGAGCTTCCTCCATGACTCGCTCACTTCCTTGGTGTAGCCATCTCCCAACACGGCAGCCAGTCCCACTTGCATGCTGGGCCACATACGCTGGGATGGGAACAACAGAAAACACTATTATATTAAAGTTAGGGTAATTTTTCTCCTGAAAATCTAGACTCCCAGACGACTTTTATATTTCTAGTTATTTTAAGAAATTTCTGAATTTCAAAATACATTCCAACTAAATGTTTAGAAGAATTCTGACAAACTATCTTTCTAAATACTTATGGAAAAGATATAACATATGTTCTATGATTGAAAACACGGATTTTATGTAGACTTCAAAAATGTCTATAATTTAGAGACACCTTAACCTTTGGCACGTGGGATTCGACCTGCATTTTTTACACTCTCACTTGCACTAAAGTGTTGGGGTTTTCCCAGACTCGACCACTTCATTCCTAGGGAGTGAGGACTCAACGGGTGACTTTTTAACATTACAAGGAAGTTTACCTTGCTCATTCATCTGGTTTATGATTTACTGCTTGTTAATACGACAGTACCACCTTTAACATGTCCATCACTGCTAGAACCCACCTTTAATATGCCCACCAGTGCTAGAACCCACCTTTAATATGCCCACCACTGCTAGAATCCACCTTTAACATGCCCATCACTCAACGCCGGCCTTAGGTAAACTTTCGCCTTGTGGAAAGCACCCATTTGGCGCCCCTCTCCCTCTTTCTCGACCCCGGACCCGAGGTTCACACTATGCGGGGGCACAGGTCACACACCCTATATGCCAGGCTTGCATCGGTGCTAGAACCTACCTTTCACACGCCCATCCCTGCTAGAACCCATCTTTCACATGCCCATCCCTGCTAGAACCCACCTTTCACATTCCCATCCCAGCTAGAATCCTACTTTCACATGCCCATCCCGTCTGGAACCCACCTTTCCACATGCCCATCCCTGCTAGAATCCAGCTTTCACATGCCCATCCCGCCTGGAACCCACCTTTCCACATGCCAACCCCTGCTAGAATCCACCTTTCACATGCCCATCCCGTCTGGAACCCACCATTCACATGCCCATCCCTGCTAGAATCCACCTTTCACATGCCCATCCCGTCTGGAACCCACCATTCACATGCCCATCCCTGCTAGAATCCACCTTTCACATGCCCATCCCGCCTGGTACCCACCTTTCCACATGCCCATCCCGGCTAGAATCCACCTTTCACATGCCTATACCGTCTGGAACCCACCTTTCCACATGCCCATCCCTGCTAGAATCCACCTTTCACATGCCCATCCCGTCTGGAACCCACCTTTCCACATGCCCATTCCTGCTAGAATCCACCTTTCACATGGCCATCCCGTCTGGAACCCACCTTTCCACATGCCCATACCTGCTAGAACCCACCTTTCACATGCCCATCCCGTCTGGAACCCACCTTTCCACTGACCATCCCTGCTAGAATCCACCTTTCACATGCCCATCACTGTTAGAACCCACCTTTCACATGCCCATTCCGCCTAGAACCCACCTTTAACATGCCCATCCCGCCTAGAACCCACCTTTAACATGCACGGCTTGATATTACGCTTGTCGTGTGTCTGTCCCAGGGCTATGAGCACAGCGTTGAGAAGCTGTGAGTCATGCAGTGTCTCCACGGCGGCCCCAAGGCCTTCCATCACGGTCACAGCGTGTTTCTGTACAATATATTTACCAATACCAGGGTTAGCGTCTGAGCAAGAATACTTGTAACTACTTGTAACTTCATGTGGCTACTTGAAAAAACTTGTAACTACTTGTAACTACTCTTCTAAGTTGTAGAGCTCTAACTGTAAACTTACATTTTAAATGTATATTAATTTTTTTTTGTTTGCAAAGATTTTACTTTAACAGTGATTAAACGATTTGAACTTCAACATTTGAATATGAAAATAAAGTCTTGATAAAGATGGAAAATGTTTCATGCAACTAAGTCCATATATAACACTGTCCAGTCCAGATATAACACTGTCCAGTTCACATATAACACTGCCCAGTCCAGATATAACACTGTCCAGTCCAGATATAACACTGTCCAGTCCAGATATAACACTGTCCATTCTACATATAACACTGCCTAGTCCACATATAACACTGACCAGAACACATATAACACTGTCCAGTCCACATATCACACTGCCCGGTCCACATATAACACTGCTCAGTGTCCAGTCCCCATATAACACTGTCAAGTGTCCAGTCCACATATAACACTGTCGATTCCACTTATAACCCTGCCTAGTCCGCTTATAACACTGTCCACTCTACATATAACACTGCCCAATGTCCAGTCCACATATAACGCTGCCCAGTCCACATATAGCACTCACTGTTCAGTCCACATATAACACTGTCCAGTCCACATATAACACTGACCAGTACACATATAACAAAGCCCAGTCCACATATAACACTGCCCAGTCCACACATAGCAGTCACTGTTCAGTCCACATATAACACTGTCCAGTCCACATATAACACTGACTAGTACACATATAACAAAGCCCAGTCCACATATAACACTGTCCACTCTACTTATAACACTGCCCAGTTCACATATAACAGTGTCCAGTCCACTTATAACACTGTCCAAACCACATATAACACTGCTCAATCAACATATAACACTGCCCAGTGTCCAGTCCACATAGAAAAATGTCCCGTCAAACTATAACACTGCCCAGTCGACATATAACCCTGTCTAGTCCATATATAAAACTGTCCATTTCACATATTACATTGCCCAATTTCAGTCCACATATAACACTGCCCAGTCCACATATAACAGTGTCCAGTCCACATATAACACTGTTTAGTTCCCATATAACACTGCCCAGTGTCCATTCCACATAGAACACTGTCCCGTCAAAATATAACACTGCCCAGTCCACATATAACCCTGTCTAGTCCACATTTAACACTGTTCATTGTCCAGTCCACAATTAACACTGTCTAGTCCACACATAACACTGCCCAGACCACAATTAACACTGCCCAGTTCACATGCCACACATTTCCCTGATTGACTCACTTGCAGCATATCCCTGTCAACATCCCACTCCAACTGGTTGCTCTCATTCATACGGATCATCTTTGGGAACAACATCTTCAAGTCTGGCTCCGTCTCGAAAAAACTAGAAATTAGAATTTGAATAAATCTTAAGTTACAAACACCAATCTGAACAAATGTTCATGTCATTCATCCATTATTACAACTATAGGCCTATTGGATATTGTGGAGAGTTCGCTGACCACCCAAGCTTGTGGAGAGTCGGACCGCGCCTGACGTAATCCGTCTGACCACCCAAGCTTGTGTAGAGTCGGACCACGCACGAGCGCTGGACCACGACGGACCCAAGGATCAAACGACCTGGCCAATTACGGCCGTCTGACACCCAGACACGACCATCCATCTGACCAGGGCATTTGCCTGGGACGTCTAGACCATGGCGGCAATTGAGAAAAGGGGCGGCGCAAGTACAGGGACCTATAAATAGGGACCTCTGGACGGGACGAGGGAGAGCGCGGCCGGATGGTTAAGAGAAGGCGGCCGGACTGAGAATGGTGAGAGCAGGGAGAAGTGAGAGCAGGGAGAAGTCAGAGTTGGGAGATGAGTGATAGTGTAAGCAAGTGACAGATCTAATAAAGAACACGAGTTTAATGATCAAATGTATCACCGGAGTTGTTTACTTATTGAGTACCAGATCGAGATGAAGTTTGTCAGAGAGTAAGCAAGGTCTCTTACAATATCATCAAGAAACAAAAAATCTTACTTTGAGCCTTTGGCAATTTAAAATACTCACAGGTGCCGCGAAATTTAATCTCGGGCAAATATGGAGACAGTTTATGCGCATTAAGAAATAATCTATATTTCACCGTATCCGGAAATTAGTACGAAACAAAGTTTTTCGAAACCAATTAGCGAAGAAATGTTGGAACGGAACTAACTCCTTCCGATAGAACAACATTCATTTGTCTAAATTAGTTTTGAACAAGTTTTGGTTTCACACTACTTTCCGGTAAATCCGGCCTGCACGACATAGAACCCGTGGGCCGCATGCAGCACGCCAGCACCCAATGTGCGGCCCGCGAAGTAGGGAAATATCATTTATCATTATTATTTTCTTAACAGCTTCCCCCCCACCCCCCAACAAGTCCTATTTTCTTTCGGTCCCCACAAGTTTTTCATAAAGTATTACGGCCCGCCTTCCACTTTGAGTTGGGCAGGCCTGCAGTAAATCATATGTAACGCTGCGTTATGGAAATATCTGAGAAAAGAAGATCAGAGGCTATTTCATGATGCTATTAATAGCACAAGTACATTTCACTGAGGAAAAAAAAGTCGATTGGCGTGTAAGAAAAGTTGAGGGGCATTGTGAGTATACGTCATTTTTTACGTCTGTGGACATTTGGAGAAGACAACTGTAATGGTACTAATCTATTGGTAGCCAGGGACGACAAAAACACCCCCTTCATCCGCCCCCCCCCCCCCCCCCCCAATATCATCAGATAAACTTGACCTTTCTTCTAGGCCGTTAGCCAGAGCCGTGAAGTTTTATTTGGTGCTATCTTGAGATTGGACAACTGAATCGCTTAACGGCTGGTGCTTGAGAGACCAGACCAGTGTTCCAGAGCTTCGCTCTATCCAACACCGACCATGTCAATGGTCGCATCTTATGTAGGATGTGACCATCCTTAGAGAATGTGACCACCGGGTTGAATATGACGAATCATTTAGCATGACATCGCAACAGGGGTCAGCTTCCCGAGGGGTGTTCAGAGGCAGAGCGCGCCTTTTTCATAAAATGTATGGAGCATGGGCAGGGGGGGGGGGCGAAGGATCTGGCCCAACAACCACCAAGCCGTGCACATAGCAAGGGAGGAGTGGGGTCAGGGAAGAGGGATTCAGGGAGGAGTGGGTTCAGGGAAGAGGGATGGGGAGGAGTGGGTTTAGGAAAGAGGGAATCAGGAAGGAGTGGGGTCAGGGAAGAGGGATTCAGGGAGGAGTGGGTTCAGGAAAGAGGGATTCAGATAAGAGTGGATTCAGGAAAGAGGGAATCAGGGAGGAGTGGGGTCAGGGAAGAGGGATTCGGGGAGGAGGGGTTCAGGGAAGAGAAATTCAGGGAGGAGTGTGTTCAAGGAAGAGTGATTCGGGGAGGAGGGGGTTCAGGGAATAGGGTTTCAGGGAGGAGTGGGTTCAAGGAAGAGGGATTCAGGGAAGAGTGGGTTCAGGGAAGAGGGATTCAGGGAGGAGTGGGTTCAAGGAAGAGGGATTCAGGGAAGAGTGGGTTCAGGGAAGAGGGATTCAGGGAGGAATGGGTTCAGGGAAGAGGGATTCTGGGAGGAGTGGGTTCAGGGAAGAGGGATTCGGGGAGAACTGCGGTTCTCGTAGCAGGGATTCAAGAAGAAAAGCTTCATGGAAAAGGGGGGGGGGAGGGTCAGGGAAGAAGGGTTCAGGTAGGAGGGTTTTTTGGGGAACGAGATTCGTATTTTCTAATTAGTGTGATGGGGAGGGGCAATGTTCCCTTTAAGAAGCCGCGCAGCAGATTTGAGTATCCGCGCAGCAGTTTTGAGTATCCGCGCAGTAGTTTTGAGTATCCGCGCAGCAGTTTTGAGTATCCGCGCAGCAGTTTTGAGTATCCGCGCAGCAGTTTTGAGTATCCGCGCAGCAGTTTTGAGTATCCGCGCAGCAAATTTCCATGTAAGTGTGTGATCGTGTTTGTGGGCTGTACAATTTTGCACACAAAAAAATTAATGCTGTAAAACTTTGCACACAACTGTATGATTTTGCACATGAACCAGCGAACCTTAGATAGACCTTTGGGGTGGGCGTGTGTTAATCAGCACATCAGTAAATATCTTGGTATGATAAGTATAAAATACTTATTTTTGCTTATACATTTTTTATTAAAATTTCAACACAGGAGCGGTGCAAATCCTCTTGAAGTGTTTCTGACAATTAAAAAATAAAATGCATTTGAATAACACTGGTATTAATTTAATGACACAATATCATTCTCACCGCCTTCATCATTTTGACAGTCGCGTTGTTTGAGGTTTCCTTTACGCGTATGTAGCGTCCAGTCCCAGATACTAACCTTGCCCCATATACCAACCTTGTCCCATATACCAACCTTGCCCCATATACCAACCTTGCCCCATATACCAACCTTGCCCCATATACCAACCTTGCCCCATATACCAACCTTGTCCCATATACCAACCTTGCCCCATATACCAACCTTATACCAACCTTGCCCCATCTACCAACCTTGCCCCATCTACCAACCTTGCCCCATATACCAACCTTGCCCCGTGTACCAAACTTGTCCCATATTATTATTATTATTATTAAAGCGATCTTTTATAGCGCAGTACCCCAGACTAGGGCTAGGCTCAACACGCTTCACATAAAATTTAGCAGTTACGTAAAATTACACATTTAATAAAAAACAGTTGGTAATAAGTTTGACCTCACCCACCCAAGTACTCTCTACCCCTGTCTAGCCATTGACCTCATCCACCCAAGTACTCTCTACCCCTGTCTAGCCATTGACCTCACCCACCCAAATACTCTCTACCCCTGTCTAGCCATTGACCTCACCCACCCAAGTACTCTCTACCCCTGTCTAGCCATGGAGAGCACCCAGCACTATCGAGCGTTGTTCATCAGTGCAGGGGGGGGGGTGAGAATGAGTTGGTATAGTAGAGTGTGAAGAGATGTGTCTTAAGGGTTGTTTTGAAGGCTGGGATGGTCGGTATAGTAGAGTGTGAAGAGATGTGTCTTAAGGGTTGTTTTGAAGGCTGGGATGGTCGGTATAGTAGAGTGTGAAGAGATGTGTCTTAAGGGTTGTTTTGAAGGCTTGGATGGTCGGTATAGTAGAGTGTGAAGAGATGTGTCTTAAGGGTTGTTTTGAAGGCTTGGATGGTCGGTATAGTAGAGTGTGAAGAGATGTGTCTTAAGGGTTGTTTTGAAGGCTGGGATGGTCGGTATAGTAGAGTGTGAAGAGATGTGTCTTAAGGGTTGTTTTGAAGGCTGGGATGGTCGGTATATTGCGGATGTGTATGGTAGAGAATTCCATTGTTTGGGGGCACAGAAAGAGAAAGATCGTTCACCGTATGTTTTAGTGCGTATCCTAGGAACAGAAAGAATACGCGTGTCTGCAGAGAAACGAAGCTTTCGAAGGGGTGAATTGACAGGAAGAAGTTCAGTAAGATATACCAACCTTGCTCCATGTACCCAACCGGCCCCATAAACTAACCTTGTCCCATATAAAAAAAAAACTTTACCCATCTACCAACCTTTCCCCATAAACTAATCTAGCCCCATACACCAACCTTGCCCCATAAACAAATCTTGTCCCATAAATTAAACTTACATCATATAACAATCTTTATCCATAAACTAAATTTGCCCTATAAAGTAATCTTGGCCCATAAAATAATCTTATCCCATATATCACGTTGCCCCATAGGCTAATATTGCCCCATAAATTAATCCTTCCCCATATACCAACCATGTCCCATACTAAAGATGCCCCATATACCAACCTTGTCCCATATATCAATCTCGTCGCGTCCAATCTACAACGGTTCCAACTAGAGCATTATGAGCTAAAATCAAATTACACTACATTGTATTTCAGTAAACAGTTGATAAGAAAAATGCCTTCATTTTTACTATCGTAAATTTTCGCTAGTATGGAATATATGGTTTACCACATATTTACTATCAATTAAATAACTGTTCATTAAACCGAGGCTGTATGTGAAATGGAGATCTAAAAACTACCATGGAGATATAATCCCCCCAAAGGAACCACTTAATGTTGCCATGCTTTGGTTGAAAAGCTACTTTAATGCCAAGAGCTACCCCCCCCCCCCACACACACACACACGCACACACTACGTACAAATTTCCATTAGGTTGGCTAGACAAGGCTTAACTAAACCATTCAAAGAAGACGGATATCAGAAAAAATGGGTTTAGGGCAGTGGTTCTTAACCTGGGTTTGGTTGAACCCCAGGGGTTCGATGAGTCAGTCTCAGGGGTTCAGCGGAGGTAAAAAAAAAATCAGAAAAAAAATCATATTTTATTTTTCATATAAAGAAGGGTTCGGTGAATGCGCATGTGAAACTGGTGGGGCTCAGTAACTCCAACAAGGGTAAGAACCACTGGTTTAGGGTATAGGGAGGGGTTCTCAAACCATTTTGTAACACCACACCGTCTCTTGATTTCGAACCATTTCCAACCGGGATTCATCCTATCTCGATAGCAAAACACATTCCCAGCAACCCCAACAACAAACACATTCCCAGCAACCCAACAACAAACACATTCCCAGCAACCCCAACAACAAACACATTCCAAGCAACCCAACAACAAACATATTCCCAGCAACCCAACAACAAACACATTCCCAGCAACCCAACAACAAACACATTCCCAGCAACCCAACAACAAACATATTCCCAGAAACCCAACAACAAACACATTCCCAGCAACCCAACAACAAACACATTCCCAGAAACCCAACAACAAACACATTCCCAGCAACCCAACAACAAACACATTCCCAGCAACCCAACAATAAACACATTCCCAGCAACCAAACAACAAACACATTCCCAGCAACCCAACAACAAACACATTCCCAGCAACCCAACAACAAACACATTCCCAGCAACCCAACAACAAACACATTCCCAGCAACCCAACAACAAACACATTCCCAGCAACCCAACAACAAACACATTCCCAGCAACC